>PVKZ01002433.1:0-226561 GCA_004027375.1 Macroglossus sobrinus
TTAAACATCTAACTTGTTCTTCACTGGATTCCTTTTTGATTTGTGTAGTTTTAAATTGCTAAACCGCAGACTGAACTTGATAGTTAGTCCAGGCTTATTTTATGTCTTATTTATCAATGACAAGTAGTCTCATTCAGAAACAGTTTATTTGAAATTGTAAAGGATACCTGCTAAAAGGGTGTGCTATTATTTGACATGGTAATTATGTTTTAGTGACCCTTAGTGTCTTGTCAGATCATTTTATGTGGGTGGACTGAGGCCCAGAGTAGTTAAGATGACTTCCCACAAATTATTGCAGAGGTGTGGAAAACACTGAATCAAATTCCACAGAACTTTATAAATTTACAAAATTCCAGTTCTTGGCCTCTGTGACTTCTGCCTTTTCTTTGGTTGCCTACAGTACATTTCATCAGATGGCACAGCACTGCCCCATAGTTTACATTTTAATATAATAAAATTTAAAAACCAATTAAAATGAAGTCATTGAAATGAAGACAGAAATAATAAGATATGACAGAAACCAAAGACCATCATACACACAAATTCACTTTAAAAATGTTTTCAGAAATTCTCGCTAAAATGCTTCTATCCATCCTTACTCAGCTGCTAAAATTCTTTCAAGAATCTGTCAATCTGTGGATCAGAATATCTCTAATTATATGGTATGGCTCTTGTAAAATGTAGTCTGACTATCAGAGCCAACTGGTAGCATAAAAATAAAAGCCTGTTTGCTGTAGTGATGTTCTCAGTGCTAAGATTTCTCTTAAGAGCTTTAGAAGAAGTCTGTATGTGACATACAAAAGCTTTCCTATTTTCTCCCAGTGGTTTGTTTTCTCATCCCAGGTGGTAAAGTTGCTTGCCTCAAACCTGCTGAATATTTTTTCTTTTTTTATGTTAAACATGGAAATGATATTTTCTCCTTTGGCTGAAAATGTGATACTCATGTCAATGCTTTCTCTGTGTCTGAACAACTAGAAAAGCACAGAATCTGTTCACGCCTACATGTAACACAGTGACCCGCTGGCTTGCACTGATGACCCGTGTCTGCTGTGCAATGAGGCAAGTGCTCACAATTGGCTCTGGTGGCAAATGCGAAATTAATAGTGGGTGCTTCAGAGAAAGGGTATGTCATCCAACTTGCTGTTGGAGTTCACCCTTGCAATAAGTGCTAATGAGAGTGATTTGTGAGGCAGAGAGCAGCTGAAAGAAGTAGTTACTCATGGCAATTTCTTTTATTCATAGTTCTTTCTCTCTACCTCCAAAATTCTACAATTCTTTTTGTGTAGTAGATCATTGTCATCCAGGGCATTGCACTTGGTTCTCTTGGAATTGGGCTATCTTCAAGATTGCTTTTTTAGCCCAGCTGGTTAAAAAAAAAAAAAGAAACCAATTTCATATTGTGCTGATGTGCAAAGTGCTTTAATCAATGACTTAAAGTGACGGCCTCATGGCAAACAACAGAAGCTCTTAACCAATTAAGATGTTTAGTAAAGGATGTTTGGCTTTTGTTAAAATAGTCACTAATCAGCTGAAATGTGTTAAGAGGAGTCTAAAAACAGCTTGGAGTCCCAGTAAAATGCAATAAAAGTGTTTTGGTCCTCCCCGTTCAAATTGCAAGCCCAAGGCAAAAAATATGCTGACACAAAAAGAAGTGGCAAGTATAATTTGATACGGTTAATACTGTCTGTTATTTATGTCTACATAAAACTCTAAAAATTGACATGTTTCTTTCTTTGGTCAGAAAAGGGAAGGGTGTTTGGTTCAGATATAAAGCACAGTTTTAGCAGGGCTTGAGAATTTTATCAAGATAGGTGTCTTTGAACATAGGAGAGAAAGAAAAGTTAACTATATTATTTTATTTTTATTTTTCACAGTTCCTTATGGGCAGTTGGAGAAAAATCTTAATAGTTAGGATCAAAGACCCTACTATGGACTGCATAGTGCCCCCACTCCCCCAAACTTTTATGTTAAGGCCCTATACTCTGATGGTATTTGGAGATGGGGTCTTTGGGAGGCCATTCAATTTAGATGAGATCATGGGGGTGGAGCCTTCATAATGGGATTAGTGTGCTGATAAGAAGAGATACCAGTTTGCATTCTTTCTTCTTTTTTTCTCTCTCTCTTTTGTCTCTCTGCCATCTGAGAATACAGTAGAAGGTTATTCAAGCCAGGAAGAGGGCCCTCACCAAAACTTGACCATGCTGGCCCTAGCCTCCAGAACTGTGAGAAAAAAATTTCTGTTGTTGAAACCACCTAGTCCGTGGTAATTTGTTATGGCAGCCTGAGCTATCTATCTAATATAGGCCCATTTTTATTTCCTTTGTCACATTAAACTGCTGAAATCTGTAGTTTATCTCTTTATGTCTTTAATTGATAATGTGATGCAACCCTAACACCCAGTCACTATAGGCCATTAGAGCCAGGAGCCATATTCCAGATGAGAACTACCCTTTGATAATTCCTCTGCCCTTGGAATTAAGTAGTGTTTCTTTAGGACACTGAGGACAAGATTTGCTATCTGAGTTTTAGTAGTTATTCCGAAGTAGAAACATCTAGTGTCTCCCTTTTGTCTGTGGTAAATCTCTTGGCTAAATTGTACCTGTTTGTTGCCACCTTTTTATAGTTTATTGAAGTATAATTTTCTACTATAAAATGTATTTATCCTAAGTGCAATTCAGTGATCCTTTTGTAAATTTATAAAGTTCTGCAATCATCACAATTCAGTTAAAGAACTTTTCTCTCACTCCCAAAAGTTCCCTGTGACTATTTGTAGTCAGTTCTTTTTCCCACCCCTAACCCTACAAGCAACCACTTTCTGTTTCTATGGATTTGCCCTTTCTGGAAATTTCACATAAAGGAAATCACTCAATATTCAGTCTTTCGCATCTGGCTTTTTCATTTAGTTAGTACTTTTGAAGTTTGTCCATGTTGTAGCATGTATCAATAATTGATTTCTTTTTATTGTCAAATAATATTCAATTTTGTGGCTATATCTCATTTTATTGATTCATTCATCAGTTGATGAATATTTGGATTGTTTCCAGTTTTTAGCTATTACAAATAATGCTTCTGTGAACATTTGCATACAAATCATTTATGTTTTTATTTTTCTCGGATAAGAGTGGATTTGCTGGCCATATGGAAAGTTTATGTTTAACTTTTTAAGGAATAGCCATTCTTTTCATAAGCACCTTGCCATTTTACATCTCCACTAGCAGAAGATGAGGGTTCCACTTTCTTCACATCTTTGATAACACTTGTGATGTTGTCAGTCTTTTCAATTATAGCTCTCCTCATGCCTATGTATTGGTATATTATTGTGTTTCTAATTTGCAGTTCCTTAAAGACTAATGATGCTGACCTTACCATTTTTCATGTGCTTATTAGCTATTCATAGATCTTTGGTGAAATGTCTATTCAAATCAGTTGCCCTTTTTATGACCATTTTTAAATTGGGATTGTCTTACTGAGATGTAGAGATTTCTGTATAAATTCTAGATACAAGTCCTTTATGAGATATATGATTTGCAAATATTTTTTACAGTCTGTTGTTTGTCTTTTTAATGGTGTCTTTTGATGTGTAAATTTCTTAATTTTGATTACCTGTTTTTTTATTTATTTTTTTTTTATGGACTATCATTTTGTTGTCTTATATAAGAAATCTTTGCCTAGCCCAAGTCACAAAGATTTTCTCCTGTGATCTGGAAGTTTAGATCTATAATCCAGTTTTAGTTGATTTTTGTAAATGGATATGAGGTACATACCTAGATTTATTGTTTATCATAGAGATAACAAATTGTCCTAGCACTATTTGTTGAAAAGATTGTCCTTTTCCCATATAATTGCCTTGGCAACTTGTTGAAAATTATAAATGTAAGAGTTTATTTCTCTTCAATTTATACTCTTCAATTCTGTTACATTGCCCTATGTCTGTCCTTCAGCTAAAGCTTTGTAGTAAGTTTTAAAATAGTATGTTTTTTAGTTGTGTTCTTTTTTGAAATTGTTTGGCTAATCTAGATCCTTTGCATTTCCGTACAAAGTTTAGGATCAGCTCTTTATACCCCCCGCCCCCCAAAAAAAAGCCACTGGGATTTTAATAGGGATTGCTTTGAGTATATAAAATAATTAAGGACAAATTTTCATCTTAACAATATTGAATTTTCTAATCCATGAAATGGAATGTTTTTTTATTTATTTAGGTTTTATTTGCTTTCTCTTCATAGTGTTTTATAGTTTTTAGTTACAAGTCCTGCACTTCTTTTGTTAATTTTTTTTACCTAGGTTTTATTCTCTTTAATGCTGTCATGAATGGATTTTTTTTTAAGTTATTTTTTGGATTTTTTGGTTCTAGTATATAGAAGTATTGACTTCTGAATATTGATCTTCTATCCTGCAACCTGGTTAAATTTGTTTATTAGTTCTGATTGTTTTTATATACTCCTTAGCATTTTCTACATACAGGATTATGTTATCTTCAAATAAAGGCAGTTTTACACCTTCCTTCCTAATATATATGCCTTTAATTTCTTTTTTTTTTTTTATTGTAGTAGCTGGAACATACAGTACAATGTTGAATACAAGTAATAATGAGAGTCAGTATCCTAGCTTCTAATCTTAGGGGGAAAGCCTTTATTAGTCTTTCACCATTATTACAATCTTAGTTCTAAGTTTTTCTCAGATTCCTTTATCAGCTCAAAGAAACCTTCCATTTCTAGTTGGTTGAGAGTTTTTATTATGAATGGATGTTGAGTTTTGTCAGGTGGATTTTCTGTTGAGACGATCATGTGGGTTTGTTTTTTCTGTTAATGTACCGTATTATATTCATTGGTTTTCAGTTAAACCAGCTTTGCCTACAGGAATAAATTTCAGTTAATCATGGTATATATATATATAATCCTTTTTGTATGTCCTGAATTTATTTTGCTAATATTTCATTAGGAGTTTTGTGTATATATTCACAAGGGATGGTTTTTTTGTAGTT
Organism: Macroglossus sobrinus; assembly: GCA_004027375.1. Lineage (NCBI taxonomy): Eukaryota > Metazoa > Chordata > Mammalia > Chiroptera > Pteropodidae > Macroglossus > Macroglossus sobrinus. Next base: position 4,982 of record PVKZ01002433.1, read on the forward strand.
TTTTTTTGTGGTGTCTTTGGCTTTGATAACAGGAATATACAAGTCTCATAGAATGAGTTAGGAAGTATCTCTCATCCGTTTTGAGATTAGTATTATTTCTTCTTTAAATATTTGATAGAATTTTGTAGCAAAGCCTTCTGGCCCAGAGTTTTTTTGTAGGAAACTTTTAAATACTAATTCCGTTATTTTACTTATTATAGATTTAGTCTTTCCATTTATGCTTGAGTCAGTTATAATAATTTATGTCTTTATAATAATTCGTGCATTTCCTCTAAGTTGTCTAACTCATTGGCATAATTTTCATATTGTTTTTCCCTTAAAATATTTTGAAATTCTGTTGGTCAAAATTCTCTTCTTTTATTTCTGATTTTGCTAATTCATATCTTATCTTTTTATTGGTCATTCTAAGTAAAGTTTTATGTATGGTGTTAAAAAAATTTAACTGAGTGAATTCAAAGATCTAATTAGCGTTATTAACTGATTCATGAATCAGGCAGCATGTCAGCTAGCAAGCAGAGAGATACTCTTAAGAGTTATACAAGATATAAGACTTTTATAGAAAGGAGGGTAGGTCAAGGAAGTCATCGGCAAGAGAAAAATGAAAGTTTAGTGGAGGAAGTAAGTTCAAGTGATAACAGCTTTTCATTGGCTGAGTTATGGTGTTTCTGTTGGCCATTCTTGTTACTGGGCAAAAGGAAAACCTGCTGGAGTAGTAAAGTAGCTGTACTTCCTGTTTGGGAGACAAAGTAGTCAGTCTCCCTTCTGGAGTCTGTAATTAACATGGAGAGGTAGGGTTTGAGAGCTGCCGCTACAGGCCTCCCGACTACAATTTTAGTTGAAGTTTCCTTTAAAAGATCTTAACTTTTAGTTTTTTTTATTTTCCACCATTATCTTAAAAAATTTTTTTTTTTACTTCATGAATATCTACTCCAGTTTTTATTAATCCCTTTCTTTTACATGCTTTGGATTTAACTTGGTCTTTTTTTTTTTTCTAGTTTCTCAAGATTATATTTGAAACCTCATCTCTTTTCTAATATAATCATTTAAAGCTGTACATTTTCCTCTAGCCAGTTCTTTGGCTGACCACCATAAATTGTGATGTTATGTTTTCCTTTTCATTTAGTTCGAATACTTTGTGATTTCTTATGTGATTACTTCTTCAACCCTTGGATTATTTAGAAGTATGTTGGAGCTTTTCCAAATTTCTTTTGTTATTGATTTTTAATTTTACTCTTATGATTGTAGAACATATTGTGAATGGCTTCAACCTTTTTAAATTTATGGAGACTTGTTTTAAGATTTAGCATAAAGTCTATTCTGACAGATGTTTCATATGCCCTTTAGAAGAACGTGTATTCTACTGTCGTTCAGTCTAGGGTTCTGTTAATGTCAGTCATTTAGGATGATGATTTGTTCAAATCTGTATCTTTGTCGATTTTTCTGTCTAGTTTTCTCCATGATATTTTGAGTATTGAAAATTACTCATCTTGAGACTTTATGGGCTAGTGATACCTTTATAATTTTTGCCTCGCCTAGCTAAATAAAATATAGAGACCCAAGTGAATTCCTCAGAGTACTAATAAAGAAAACATTGTCAATTCAGGTAATAAAATGTACTTTAAATAAAGGTCTTCAGGTATGGAAATTTAAAAAAAAATTAGATTCATGTATCACAAGATTATGTTTGTGCTTCAGAATCCTCTGCTTCATGGCAGGAGTTCATTTACATTAGTACAGGGAAAATTGTATAGATTTCAGGAACTTGTTAGAGCACAAAGGTGATTAGTTGTGAATAATGAAAACCGGTTTACATTTTAGTGACAATAAGTATTTTAGTATATCAAGTTTTAGGTCATTTTATAGATTTGGAAAATTTGTAGATTCATTATTCCTTTCATTTGTTTCTTCTTTGGTGCCTTTTCTCAAGGTTTATTTTGTTTGATTCATTATTTGTTGAATACATTGAGAAGCAGTTACATGGAATAACCAAGGTTGGATTATCCCATAATTGTCCCCATTTCTAATTACTCATTAGATACAGCCAGCAAGATTTATATATTGGAATTTTTAATATACAGTTATACGGAGGGTTGAATCTACAAACCGAAGATAAATTTGCCTGCAGCAAATCTGGTTTAACTTGATAGACTTTCCTGAGAATAGGGGATGAAAATAAATAATTTCTATATGAGTAGTAAACAGAAAGGACTAAGTGCTTCAGAAAGAAGAAAACAAAAAAGGATCAATGAATTAGAAGTATCTTGAGCTTTACCATCAGTAACTGCCAAGCCATGAAAACATCTCTTCCTTTAGGACTCACTAGAAATAGAAACAATTGCTTATTGTCTACTTATGTGATAGCTTCTTATGTGTCTCAAGATGATTTAATTGCTCCTGTGAGCAATTAAAAAATAAGTACTCATTGGACAAAAAAAAAAAGTACTTATCGGACAAAATCAAATAGTAACATAGTTGTACATAAAGTTAAAAAGAAGTCATCTCTTTTTCATCATCTTCCTCTCTTCCAAATTCTCCTCATACCCACCTTCTCTACCTTCTTTTCTCACTCTCTCTTCATAATTCCTTAATTCCTACTAATCCTCTATATTGTAGTCAAGATGGTTCATTGTTTTAGGATATGGTAAATTGGGGTTATAGCCACAGGCAGTACATATAGGGAATTCCCACCCATTCCCAGTGGGATCAAGCAGTTTGATCTGAGAAAAAGAAGCTTATAACAAAATGGGATGGGGCTAAGTCATACTTGGTAAGCAAAAACAAAGATGCCTGCATGCATATATTCATGACAGTGTTGGAAAATGATATCTCATCCACACACACCTGCACACTTCTCTTACATAGCCTGTTAACTTTTTATCTATGTATATCCATAGAGCTTTATTTTAGCCATTTTCATCTCTGTTAAGGTAAAGGGCGGTCATAAAGTTCTAGACTGTCCATTTCATTAGTGATAACCAATACTGAATATGTAGTGTGTGGGTCTAAATTGAAGGAACACAAAATGACATCTTCATTCTATAGGTTTTAATAGGAGTAAACCAGTGAGGCCTAGACCATTTTGTTCATCCATTCAGCAAATGCCTAGTATCCTACTATGTGCTAATCATTGTGGCAAGACACAGACAGTAAACAAAAATATATGTATCAAATGGTGGTAAGTACTTGTGTTAGTTTCCTAGAGCTTCTGTCACAAGTACCACAAACTGGCTGACTTAAAATAGCAGAAGTTGATTTTCTCACAATTCTGGAGGTTAGAAATTCAAAATCAAAGTGTCAGAGAGTTGGTTCCATCTGAGAACTCTGAGAGAGAATCTCTTCCATGCCCGCCCCTCTCTTCGCTTTTGGTGACAGCTGACAATCCTTAGTGTTCCTTGGCTTATACATTCATCACTCCAATCTCTGCCTCCATCTTTACATGGAGTTCTCCCTGTGTGTCTGTGTCCAAATTTACATCTTCTTATAAGGACACCAGTCATAGTGAATTGGGACTCATCCTTATGACCTCATCTTAATTAGATTACATCTACAAGGATTCTTCCCAAGTAAAATCACTTTCTGAGGTTGTGGAAAAGGCACGAATTTGGGGAGAACACCATTCAACTCATAATAGCACTATAGAAGAAAATAAAACAGGATGGTGAGACAGTGATACCTGAGGTGAGATGGTCTCATGATTTTATGTAGAGGATCAAGGAAGGCTCATTTTTAGGGTGTCATATAAACAGAGTTGAGGAAAGTGGAGGAGAGAGACTGGTGGATACCTCTGGGGAGACCTTTGCAGACAGAGGGAGCAGCCTGTTCCTCAGGAGCAGGAATAGGTTTGGCTTTGTCAAGAGCTTCAGGGGGCATCAGTTTGCCTAGAGGAAAGAAGAAGATGAGATCAGAGAGGTTGCTGAGCCACATACCATGTAAGGCCACCTAGACCTTTTGCTTTCACTCTGAGCAAAATGGGAAACCACTGAAGAGTTCTAAGCAGAGGATCATGTGATCGACTTATGTTTTAAAAGATGCTCTGGCTGCCATGTTGAAAAGGGATAATGGTTGACGTAGGCAGATAAATTAGAAAGCTACTAGTAATCCAAGTGAGATAGGTAGTGTTGGCGGTAGTAAGAAGAGGTCAGATTCTTGATATGTTTTGAAAGTAGAATTGACATGTTTTGCTGATGTTTTGAATATAGGGTGTGAGAGAAAGAATTAAGATGACTCCCAATCTTTTCGGCCTAAGCAACTGGAAGGAATTGTTATTTACTCAGAAAGAACAAAGGTACAAAGGTGGTTATACCCATCTGAACTTCAGGAAAAAGGTTTAGGTTTATAAATGTAAATCTAGGAGAAGTCAGCATAGAGATGCACTATAGAGGTCTGAGGCTGGATGAAATCCTTACTTGAGAAGAGCTTTGGGGTCTAGGGCACAGGTGGGAGGGGGTAACTAAAATGGATGCACAGGTAGTTCATCTAAGGCGATAAGATGGAAGGCAGAGTATGGGTACAGATGCGGGTGGGTGACCAGTTCAAAGAAGAATTCATGGAAGAAATTGGCATAACCTGAGCAATAGAAGGCTGGAGAGGTGAGGGCCTAAAGAAAGACATCAAGTGAGGCAACAACATAAGTAATGGGGTGTCCTGATGCTGTGGGTGCTAACAGGATTTTCTCCAGAAATAAGAGATTTTTGTTACTATTGTTTGCCTCGAGTTTACTGTTGATAAGCATTTCTGACAACTTTGTACTCATTTCTAATTCTCTTATAATTTCTAATCATTTTCTAGATCTGTCTCTTTATATCCATTCTAACTACCACTATGCTAATTCAGGCTTTCATTACTTTACCTTTAGACAGTTATAGCATTCTATATTAATTATCCTCAGAGTTATTCTCATTCAACTCCTATATATTGGTACAGATTTAGCTCCTTATAGTACAGATTTGATTATGGGTCAGCTTATCTTATTATTCCTCATGTCTTTAAAATTAGTGCCCAATTCCAGGCTTTCTACTATCTGGTCCTACCTGCCATTCCAGACCCATCTTCTAGAGGTCCCCTTGCTAATCCCTGTACTCAAAACAAACTGTATTCCTTCTAATACCTTTGTGACATTGGCTTTCCTGCCTCTGTTTGCTCATGATATTCCTTTCACAAGAATGTCTATTCTTTTTTCTCACTCTCAAATCCCATTCTAAAGAGATGCTTGTGATTTAAGAGCTAATATATCCTGGGATACCAATGCCCAGTAGTAGTTTTACTGTAGAATGATTCATTATCAAAGATGCTGCTGCTAGTCTACCATCAGTGGCACAAATAATCTTCTTCTGTTTTTATATTCTCTGTATACTTACATCTAAAGTAATTTTTCATTTATTTTCATTGTTGATTTTAACAAAGCAGTGCTTGGGAATAATAACAATTTGAAAATTTTGAATTATGGCAAAATTAATTCTCAGGTTCTTTAGAGCAATTCATAAATCTTAGCCCTATTAAAGAATTAGAGAAAATTAATGTCTATATTCAAGTATTATAATATTATACAACTTTATTCACAAAATCAGAAAAAAATAGGGAAAAAATGAAAAGAAAAAAGAAGGAGCTAAGGGGTCCTTAAGGAAAGGTACCATCTAAACACAGGGCATCATTATTTCTTAATTTTTAGAAAGATTTACCACATGGAATATGGCTGTTTTAAAATTTCTGGTACTTGATATTTCCTTGGAAGAATGAGTCCCAATTTTTGCAGCATCATAAAACATCATAATCCACCTTGCACTCCTCCATCATCCACAAAAGTGCATTTAACTTGTAAACCTGCTTCTCTCCTTGCTAAGGTGTCTGACTCATCACACACTGTATCTCCTGTTAATACATGAATTCAGCATCCATTCAATTACCAACCTGTAATTGGATCCCACTGCCAGATTGGTCTCCTGTTTCTTCTTGGCTGCACTGTTACTATGGCTCCTTGGTTCCCTCTGCTTACTTTCTGCATTCATTTAATGGCATTCATTCAGGCATTGAAGCTAGAGCGATACTGTAAAATTGCTGCAGTACCAAACACTATGTCGTCTTGTGTTCTGCTTCCTTCCTACTGCCCATCGGAACGGGATCAAGTCTACATGGTAAGGTTCTGAAGTCTTCTCTATCACTTGTATTTTAGTGAGCTTCACCAAGTTTCAGAATTCTAGAACCTTAGAAAATTGTGGAGACCCTCTTTCTCTGCCCTCTCTACCTCTACCCGCAACGCATACTTCCAAGCATATGACATATATGTTACATAAACAAGCCAAAGAAATCACTTTCTTGTTTGATGAAGTATTCCTTTAGTTTCCTTCTTATGTTAAGCATCATGTCCTAGTTTTGTACTTTTAAATGCATCCCTTTCTGGAATTGGGAAAATTAGTTGGTTACACTGAATTAGAGTGGATGTTCTTTGGTTTTTAGTCAACCACTATATGTCCTGTAAATATTAATTGATAGCCTTCAGGTTTTGTGGGATATGTTCAGTGAGTCTTTATAGTTAAATGGAATGTTTTTAATAAAAGATTTTAAGACCTTAGAATGCCATGGAACCACCCCACTGACCAGGAAACCAAATTTTTCAGCTGACTCGGGAACAGATTTTCTGCTCTTATACTCAGGTTACTTAAGATGAGAAACATAATGCACCCAGAATGGAAAAGACTTGTCATAATGTTCTCTTACAAAAAGTGAGCTTACAACCAGTGGGCTAACTGGGTGCCATTATTTTAGTTTCTCAATTGCTTGCACTATCGCCTTTTTTCAAGAGTGAGCTAAGACCAAGAGACCTTCAGTATCATTCTCCTTGTGGCTACAAAGTAGGACTCACAGCACAAATACAAACAAAAATAAAACAAAGATCTCATAGTCTGCAGGAATGGATTCTAACAATAAAGACTTTGCATTTACTCTGCTCCTTATGCCTGGGGTTTTAATTTAACACATCAATGATAAGGCTGCATTTAAAAAGGGGAGAAAACACCCAGCAGGACTTACTTTTATTAGTGCAATTTGTAAGAAATTACTGCATTTAATGAGAAAATCGTTAAGCATGAAAAAAATGGGCTGTTATTGAACTTGTGGTGAGGTTTTAATTGAGTTTTTTAGTTATTGGTAAGAAAAATAATAATGATACTAAAACCACCATGGCTTTGTCTGTACAGTTGAGGTGGGCAGCACTTTATATACCTTAGTTCATTTTCCTGTGCCTCTGGTCATGCATAATATTATGTCTGTGGTGTTCTCCTCTGTGTGGTGTCCACTGTCTTTTTCTGTTCTTAAAAGGGAGGTGGGCAACTTCTGTCTTCTAGGTGAGGAAGTCTGAGGTCGAGTCTAGTGTAACAGTCTCTAAAGGGATGAAGGACAGGGACGAGGGAGGCAAAGAGCAGGGCGGAGCTGTGTCTGCTTCACAGACCAGATTCTTAAATACAAGGGAACATTTAAACGTCCTTTTCAGGTTCATAAAGCTTATACTTTTTTCTTAGTTTTCAGTTTCTTTTGTTGGCCACCCAGTGATTTCTTTTTCCCTAGTGAGACTGTTTCATTAAAGACTGCAAAACTAAAAAACAGGAATGCTAGATCAAGGAGCACAAACATTGAGGGCAAATTATTCCTGGGATCTTAGATCTGAACTCTTTTGGAAGTAGAAGCAGAAAGGATATTTAAGAAATTAATCAGCGTATCTTTTGTCATTTAGAGGAAAAATATTTAGGATACCTTCTTTTGGAACTTATATTTTCAGAAGTACATTTGACTTCTGAAAGGACACGAGCACCATGAGGAGGGTCCAGTCACCTCCAGTCCCTCTGGTTTATCATCACAGTCTGCATACTGTTTGGCAGGTGTTTGCTGTGTTTCACCATATTAAACCTGAAGGAAAAGAAAATGTATATAGCTCTAAAGATGTTTCAAATAGAAGTGAAAATCTTCTTTTTTACATAACTCTTTTTTTGTAGAAATTTTATCTTCCATTATTATTTAAATTAAAGAATACCTTGTTAATTTCTGTCTCCTGGAAATATCCAATGCATAAAATGGGGCACTGCCTCTGTGGGTTTATAATAACACATTATGCTGGTGGCCCCTAGGTCCACTCCTCACCCTTTCCCTGGGCGCCGATCTGGGGCAGAGTGGGGCAGAGCTGGCTCCTCTAAGTGCATTTCCCAGGCTGCCAAGTCTACTGCCTTCCTACTGGGTTCAGCCAATAGGAGGCCTGGTGGGATATTGGTAGGAAATAAGGAGGGAAGGCAAAGCCAGGGTATTTCTCTTTCTTCCCTAATGACTTGGGCAGCATCTCCAGTCCTCCATACTTTTGGCTTCCATAGGACCAGAACTGTGAACTCTACGGGACACCCCCTCTTTCTTTCTTTTTTATTCTTTTCTCCTCTCTCCTCTCTCTTCTCTCTCTTCCCTTCCCTTCTCTTCCTTTTCCATACACTGTCAAAGGATGCTAAGGGCTTCTTGCTGTTCATAATCTCTTGGTTGCAGGACTATTCTTGGTTGGTATTACAGTCCTTTATCACCACTGTAACAGTTGCCTGCATTAAATTTCCCAAGTTATATATTCAATGATTTCTGTTCTTCTGGTTGGTCTCTGATACTCAGAGCCTCTACCCACAGTGGCCAATTTATATCCTTTAATAAGGAGACATAAGGATGCCTGTTTGTGATCCATTTCTGTTTTAGGTGCCTATATTAAAACACACTCATTTTCTTATCAGGCAAATGTTTCTTTTAAGTTTCTGGCTTAAAACAGTGATTATAATTTACATATAGATTTAATTAGTGGCAGACTGGACTACTTGCTTAGAGTTTTATTTGCTGTTAAATATTATTTATTTTTATTCTATTAATGACTGACCTGATCATATACTTATTTAAGTGCTTGATTTTTATTGTCAGTTTTTCATTTTCTTTTATAAAGATGCCATTGTCATTGACTATATAAATCTGTTCTTAACATTTAAAAATGATTTAACTGCTGATATCTGCAAAATGTGCACCTCTTCAGTAAGCAGAATTCACATGAAGCATTGAGATAGTGAGAAGAGTTAAATTGGGAAACATCCTGAATGATGTCTGGGTTCAGCAAAACCACTTGAGATGGCTTTTCAGTCCTTTATACATCGTGTGTGAAAGATCAGTGAACCTACTGCTTTAGTGGCTCGCACCGATGGAGGGGAGAAACCCACAATGAATGACTTCCTTTCAGTTTGTTAGAAGTATCTTTACAGAGAACAGAGGTGGTAAGTAAGTATAAAGTCAGGGGCCAGCAAGCACATGGCCCTGGGTGTTTTGGCACTTGTGACTGTGTAGCAAGAAGTGGGGTGATTCGTTTCGTGTGACTTTGGATGGTGCTGAGTGTTTATCTAGACAGGGAAAACATATATTTCAGATTAAACAAGAAAATTACCATTTTTCTCTTATATAACACTTCTGAATCTGGGTGACATTTTAATATAACTCTAAACTACTATTGTTTTGAGACTAATTTTGTATATCAACAGTCTGTATTCATATAAGATGCTGGGTTAATACATAATGCCCATATTTAAAACCTCAAATTCCAGAACAGACATTTTGATTTTGAAGACTCCTTGAGGTAAATGATGGCTCTTGCCTGACTTAGTTTCCTAAGATGAATGGCCCTTGCAATGCCCTTTTTAGATATTAGTTACTAATGAGTATTTTTGAGCCTTTGACTAATTCTGAGAAGCATTTTGGTGACTTACTGAGTATTGGAGCTGTGGCTTACTGAGTATGAAGATTAACAGGCTGTTCCTTAGCCCTGTGATCAATGTAGAAACAGAGAAAAGCACTTCGATGCTCAGCATTTTCTTTGTGTGAGGCGTGGGGGCTAGTCAAAGCATACTCCAGCTAAAGGATATTTTTTTTGTGAGGCAATTCGGCATTTTACTTTTATTAAAAGTGACAGGAAAATAGGAAGTGCCACCAAACTTGAGAAGGGAAGTCTCTTATCCACACCCTATTTTGATACCCAGTATATTAAAAGCATCATCCATCACCAGTGTTCACTAGTGTTAAATGGTTCATTACAATCAGTGAACCACAAAATAGTCTAGGTAGAGGGACAGAATTTAGAATCATGGCTCAGATGAACAAACCATGTAACTGATTATTCCTAGAAGGGCAAAATCTGGGTCTTTGTATTCATTGGAATTATTGGAAGTATGGATATGTTTACATGATATGTTTATATGTCTGTGTTCCTGAGCCTTGTGGAGGAAAAGATAGAACAGTATAACATATAAATAATATATAAATAAGGAAACCAAATCCAAATAGGCCCACAGATACAAAAGGACTTAATTCTTAAATAGAAACTGGGTATCGACACTCCTTCTTCCTTTTCTTTGAACCCTTCTTTCCCATGTTATTGCAAGTGGATTGTTGGCTTTTGCATTTGCTTTATTTTAGTCTCTTGAATATTTTTGTCTGTAAGATGGTAACTGTGTGTGTGTGTGTATGTGTGGTCCATCATACTTCAAGATAAAATGGGTCAGAAAGCTATGTTTTAGCAAAGCAGTTTGGTACCTATGTGGTTGCTTCATGGGCGTCTGAGTCTAAAGACTCCCTAAGTTTCAGTTTATGCTCTTGATTATACTCTTTTCCTTGCAGTCTTTATGTAATAATAATATGCAGTATCATTTGTAATAATAATACTTGTTATACTTTTTAATACAACAGACAACTCTCCTCTTCAGATCATCTCTTTTCTTAGTATCTTGGTACTGTATCCTCCTGATTTTCATCCATCTCCCTGACTGTCCCCTCTTAGCCTCCTTCATAGGCTCCCTTTCCTCTGTCCATCCTCTAAATGTTGTAGGTTCTTAAAGACTTTGTCTTGTACCCTTTTTTCCCCAAACTTTCTAAGGAGCCAGGCTCTATCCTGCCTCAGGACTGTCACACATATTATTCTTTCTTCCTGTTACTCCCTTCTCTCCCTCCTCTTCATGTCTGATTCTTACTCCTCCCTTTTTTCCCCGCGTATACCTCAATCCATGGACTCCACGTACTGGATCATCTGCTTTCCTTCACACCTCGTACTTTCCCACCTCTGTTCTTCCTACTTTTCTCATTTTGTTTTCGGCTGTGTGACAGGCAACTTCTATTTTTCATTGCCCAGCTAAAAAACTATGTTAATTCATGAAGCTTTCTTATAATCACCACAGATTTTTAAAAGTTCAGATATATTTCCATACCCCTCACAGCACTCTTCACGTTTACCGCCTATTATTTTTCTATGTACGTGTTATATCCTCTGTTAGACTGTGAACTCTTCATAGGCAAGGATCTTATCTTCAACTTGAGTCTTTTGCAGAACATACCATAGTGTCTTATATGCAACACTTACACAATAAATATTTACCAGGTTAAAATAATGAAAATGATTACTAAATCAGGCGTATAGGAACATTTATTTTACGTTATAGCTTGCTAAGAGTCCTCATTCTCAATCAAAAGAGATGAGAAACTTGGAATCTCAAGGATTACTGCCATTGACCTAAAAGGCTCTTATTTGTGCCCAAATATATAACTCTGAGTGAACTTTGTATCAGACTATCTAATAAAGGAGGCTGCAGTAAGCGGTGTAGGAAATCTCAAACATTTCTGTTACTTCACCTTTCCAAGATGAAAAAAGGAGATAGCTTCTATTGCTTTGAGCTTCTGTTGATGGTTTTCTGCTCTGCTTACTAATCAGGGTTCTATTATTTACCTTGTTGAAAAAGACCCATCCAAATATTCTTTCTCTCCTTTGAATTGTTGTTGGATATTAATTTACTGCTGCAGGATACATTGGTAAAGATTTCTGAAATTGCAGGGGAGTGTTTCTTTAATCCCTCAAGTCTGTTAAGTACCTTATTATAATGGAGTTCATAATCTCCTAGTTGGTAGAAGAGATGAAATGGTTACTGGGGATATATTTTCCCTTGCTGCAAAATTATTATATTAGAAAATACTTTGTCTAGTTTTTTAATCCTTTCCACGTGCTTCAAGATCCTTAGGAAATAAGTTGGTGGCACCATCAGGTCACTGTGATTCAATTAGTGGCCTTTATAGGTGAGCCTTGAAAGTAGTTTTCATTAATATTGTGTACACACATTTATAACTATTAGAATGTTCAGATGAGGTCATGATTATGGCAAACATATGATCTTAGAATATCTTTATCATTCAGCATAAATTGCCTAACAGCCATCTGGTAAGTGGTTTCAGGGGACAGGTGAGAGTGAACCTTTAGGCCATGAAGGTATATATCCCCTTGGTTTATTCCCCTATACAGATCATGAGGGTCGGGTTTGATCTGCTCAGCAAGTTCAGTTCCACGGTGGCTTTATGTTCCTGTTTTCCTTTGCTTTTTTCATACTGAAGAATTATTTGTGAGGCAGCCTCAAGTTGCAATCCATTTTGTAAATAATAACATTGATATTTTTTTTTCCTGTAGCATTTATAACATTGCTGGTTGACAGTTATTGTTTATTAAGTATTCATGGCTTATAGGGAACGTTTGGTTCAGCTGAGGGCCGAAAATATGTAGCAATGACTTCCCATTCTAAGGATTATTATTAAATTAAAATAAGGCTGGTCTTTTCTAACTTAGCCTGGGAATGATATAAGATAGACTATTCTTGGCTCATTATTTTTCACTGCCTTGCACTGTTTGATAGTTACCCTGAGTTACCCCAAATGGCCCCTAAATTCGGCGGGGGGTGGGGTGGTAAAAGGCAACAACAATTGAAAAAAAACCTAATAACTTACTATTTGTAATACCAAATGGAACATTTAGCTATAATTCTAAGCATGTTAGAAATTAAATTTTATTCAGTAAGTACGACCCAAACTTTTTAAATATAGACTTTTGGAATCATCATTTTGCATCTTGAACCCGCCACCCCTCCACCCCCACAGAAAGGAGTTTGGCTTTTGTGCATACTGACCATGAGGCTTTTGAAACATAATACATACTGATAGTCACTCAGAAGCATATATTTTCTATAACATGCATCACTCAAATAGAGAAAAATTAATTTATTATCTTGTGTTCTAGTGAGTCACCAGCTAATAAATCACATTGAACAGTTTTTGGATACTAATGAAATACTGTATTTTATGAAGAGCATAGACTGCATCAAAGCCTTCCGGGAAGAAGCCATTCAGGTAAGGCTATCCTAGCCTCTTCCTAAACGGTCCTAAACGGTTTAGCCAGCACCACAGGGGAGAGACATGCAGCATCCCACAAATAAGCCTGGGCTTTGAAATAATCATTCTCACTGTGAATAGCAATGTATGCCAGGAGAAATAGAAATGACTAACTCATCTTACTATCATTGTCATATCTGAGAGAGAATAAAGATGGGTGGGTGGGTACAGTGTTTTATCCCTGGGAGTTAGCTTTTTATTATACTGTAGCCTGGCTGTATGGTTCCTATTAGAACCAAGGAAATTTCCATTGTAACCTCTGGTGATCCAGTAATCATTTTAAAGGATGAGCCAACTCTTTTAAGGAAATTAATGGAAAATATATATTGGCGTAGTTATTGAGAAGGATTTTATAAAGACCGGAGTAAGAATCTGAATGCAGGGGCTGGAAGTGGGGTAGGAGAGGGCACTGAAAATTACTCAGCACCTCTACCCTACGTTTTATGTGGGCTTTTTGTTGATTTTATTAGAAATGTTTAGAAAACACTTCCAAAAACCTTCCAAATTATTGCTAGGCTTTTATACATAAACTCTAGGCAAGACTTTGCAAGTTTAAGTCAGGAACTATATTTTTTAAGTAGACATAGTTGTATGATATGTTAGTTCTTATTAAATATTTGCTGAATTAATGAGCAAATTAATTCTTAAATAGTTTAGGTACTACAAAGAATTCTTTTAAAAAATGAAAAATGGTTAGAGTAGAATAAGAGATTCAGAAGTAGATGATTCAAGTTCCCTACAGATAAAAGACAAAATTTTGGCAAAGTAGAGTCAGTATAAGACAAGGGTGACTCAGGTGGAGAAAAATTTGGTTAGATGAAAATAGTAGAAACATTATTTTTTAAGTAACCCCCCCTCCCAGAGCTAGATGGAGTGTCTGATAACACTTCCTTGCACTGTTCCCACCACATGTCCTTAAATGTACCTGGTGATTAGATTTCTTTTTTATAAAAATAAAGAGGAGGATCAAAAGAAACTTTAGAACAGAATTAATCTTAATGTATAGACCTTTTTAACTATAAAACTTTTTTTAAAAGGGTGTTTTATGGAACAGTTGGGAAAATATGAACACTGAGTGGGTATTTGCTCCTATTCAGGAATTATTATTGATTTTTATGAATATGTTTTTCATAAATCTCTATGTTTTAGATATTGCTTATTAAATATTTGTAGATGAAATAAGATGACGAAAATTTACTTCAAAACAACACAAGGGTTGTGGGAGAAGGTAGGGGTGTAGATGAAACAAGATTGGCCAAGTTGATAATTGTTGAGGCTGTGTGATGGGTCCGAGAGTGTCCAATGAATTATTCTTTCTTTCTTTTTTTTTTTTAATGTGTATATATTAAAAGTTAAAAAACAAAATACCCAGCCACCAAAAAACTGTGTGGCTCTGGGAAGTTCTGTACCTTCCCTCCACAGGTAAAGGAGTTCAGATTCCCAGCAAACAAATCTGAAATTTGAAATGTCAGTTTCCCATTTACCAAAGAACATTATGTAAATAGATAGATACATTTTTTTTTTAATTTTTATAAATGGTAGATTCAGTGTATGCAGTACTTCAGTCTGGGGGTGACTTTATTTTTGTGTCTGCTCTGACTTGCCGCCTCCTCTACCCCACGTGCCACCATAGTTTTCCGAAGAGCAGCGCTTTAACAATTTCCTGAAAGCCCTTCAAGAGAAAGTAGAAATTAAACAGTTAAATCATTTCTGGGAGATCGTCGTTCAAGGTGAGCTTGTCATTTTCTCCAAATATTTAAGCCATTTTTTTATAAATATAAACTCTAAATATAAATTATATTGTGTGATGACTTTCTGTGTGGATTGAGGAAATTCCCAGGACTCAGTTAACTAAAAATAAGCATAAATACAAAGTGTATTAATAAGTAAACATATAAGTCCCATCTTAAACTCTAGGCAGCGTGACCTGTCTCCAAAATTGTGCTTTTCTATTTGTTGAAAGAAGTTGTGTGGGCAAAATTGCCGCCTTTCTCAGATTCATAAACACTTTCAGTCCTGCTGGATCCATAGCACTTTCATCGATGTTGCCCATATTTTGCTCTCCTGTTACCTTTTATTGCCCTGTTCTTGGGCTTTTCATATCAGCAGACCAGCATCTTCATGTACCAAGGTCACTCAGTTCCTCACTGATCACAGTGACCAATGCCAATTAAACCTAGAAAGAAGGCAAAATACTCTTTAAACTTTAAGCTTGATGTTTGATTTTTTTCATTGGTCTTTGCCCATTTTTTAAAAACTGACTTGATTTTCTTTTAGAATCCAAGTATAAGATATTACATAATAAAAATAGATACTAGAAAAATAACAATGTTGAAAAGTGTGAAACTTCTCACTTGCAATAGGGCCCTCAAATTAATTTCAACCTGTCTTTCTGTGCAACTTCTGTGTAAAGGAGTTATATACCTATCTGCCTTCCAGTGGGCAGCTTTCCTGACACAGGCAACCATTTCTCTGACAGTTAATTTTTCAGCCCTTTAACACTGGGGAGCAAAAGCAATTAGAATAGGTGGTGAGTGGGGCTTACTCAAATCACTCTCATGTTTCTGCTGCCAACCAAGTAGATGAAAGAGATTGGTTTTGGTATTTATTGAATGCCTCTAGCAAATTGTTTGCCGAAAAGAAATTTATAGGACATACATAAGATACGTATTTTCTGAGAGTTAATATCCTATTGAGAGAATACACATCACTTGTGCCATTTCTAGGTGCAAATGGATGTTAAATGCATGTGCCTTCCTGAAAGTGTTTCACACATCAGATGTTTGAGGCAGGAGAAAATCTTAGGAAGAAGAGAAAACTAAAGAGTGATTTTCTACCCTTAATTTGCTCTCACTAAGCTAAAATTGCATGCTAAATGATAGACACGGCCATGGTAAGAGCGTATTTCCTCCTGACCTGAGCCTTTTCGCCATTCCATCAGTAGCCAGTAATACCGCTAGAAGTCTTTCTGTAATCATTTATTTACTGAGCTGCTGCTGTGTACTACATTGAGGGGAATATAAAAGTGAATAAAACCTCATCCCTGTCTTAGAAAAAGGTGTATAGCCCTGTTAGGAGAGATAAAATTTATACAAATCGTCATGCAGGATAAGATATGATGGAGATCCATTTCAAAGGGATAAACAGAGTGATCAGAAAGTTCTAAAGGAGAGAGACTATTTCTACCTGGATTTAGTCAAGGAAGGCTTCATGGAGCAGGTAGCATTTGAGAGGTGGCCTTTATTTTACACAAGCAAAAATAGGAGAAAGGATAATATAAGGTGGAAGGAACAATGTGAGTTAAATACCTTTATAGTTTGATATTTCTTATAGAGAAGAGCACCTTTATAGTTTTAAAAATGTCCAGTGCAAAATGGGAGGAGGAATGGTGGAAAGGAAGGTGGAATTGGAGTTAATTCTGTCCTTGGATTTTACTCTGTGAATTATTTTTTAGATGGAATTACTCTGATCACCAAAGATGAAGCCTCTGGAAGTTCTGTCACAGCTGAGGAAGCCAAACAGGTATTGATAACTCTCTATCTTCAGATGTGTCATTACAGTGGATATTATTTTCTTGATGCCCATTCTTACTTGAAGAAGTTAAATTTTAAGGGTAACTAAAATTAGTGTACCCATTTTTACTCAACCAACAGGCAAATTGCTTCAGCTGCAGCATCCTTATGGGAGAAATTATAATTTCACTCAGTTTTCCATAGACTGTGGTATGTTTACAGAACTCATATGTGACCCCAGCTTTAGTAGCCCCAGAGTCCAAGCTTAGCCTGGACCATAGGATCCAGGATATGAAATCCCTCTAGCCCAGGGATTCTCACCCTGGCCACACAGTAGTCACCTGGAAGCTATTTTGTTTTTGAAAAAGTACTAATGACCGGGCCCCTCCCCCAAGCTATTGTTTATCTGAGGTGGGTCCTAGGCATGGTTTCGAATTTTTAAAGCCCCTCGGGTCATTGTAATTTGCAGCAAGGTAGAGAACACTAGTATTCTAGCATAAGGCACATCCGTGGGTTTCCAGTGAGTAGAAGACCCCGTGTACGCAAACCCCATGCACTTGGATTGACAAAGGCCCTTTGGCCAGTGTCTCCCTGTTGTTTGGTATAGGAATACTGAATCTGATTCAGCTGTGAGTCAAAGGCATATGGCTATTTAGTGCAGTAATCCTTTATTATACCTCAGGTTTTTAGTGAAATTTTAATGTAATTAAATTGAATAACTCAAAAGTAGATGGATCATAACATTTAGGTTCAGTTAGTCACTGACTGATCCAGTCCTGCTAGCACAGCACCTGGTAGCTGTCAGGTATGTACTAAGCCTCTGCTATGTGCCGGGCACTGTGCTGGATGATAAGACAGCACCCCAGTCCTCTAGAAACTCAAATAGTTATAAGGTTGCAGAAGAGGTTGTGAGACTCGAAAAATAACTACACACAGTGAGGGAGAGATTGGTATGAAGTGGCAGACAGGAACTTAAAGGAATGGCCAGAAGAAGGCTGGAAATGTTCATCATACGGCTAAATTCAGGCCAAATTAAAATGCCTTGAATTTTTATAAAGTCATTTGGCAGAGACTATAATGTTGTTTGGGAGAGTAGTCAGAATATACAAGAATTTTTATTAAGTGCTTTGCCTGGCAAAAGCATTTTTTTTTTAAGAATAGGTATGGTCCTTGCTTTCAGAAAGTAATACTTTGGAATTTTAGAAGCATAGATGCTGATTATTGTCTCAGAAGGGGTTAAGAGGGAATGAGAGAGAGTTTAGATGGATTTATTTTAAGGAATTGGCTCACACGATTGTGGAGGCTGGCGCATCTCAAAGTTGTGGGGCAGGTCAGCAAGCTGGAAACTCAGGCGGGATTTCTATGTTACAGTCTTGAGGCAGAATTCCTTTGGATGAGAACCGATTGATGAGAGCTAGCAACATTATTGAGAGTAATCTTTACTTAATGTTAGCTGATTATAAATGTTAATCGCATCTACAAAATACCTCACAGCAATATTGAGACTGGTGTTTGAGGCAGTAACTGGCTACCAGAGCCTACCTAAATGGACACATAAAATTAATCATCAGTATGGCAAAGGCTTATCAACTTTTGCTAAACAAGTAAAATTAGTCAAGACAAATAATTTAATTTTAGTCATTGTTGTATTCAAATCATATCTGTTATCTAGATGAGAGTTGAGTACATATTACGGTTTTTGGAGGAAGAAGGGAGCAGTAATCTAAAAAAGGTAGTTTTCCTCACAACAGTACATTTAACCAAAGGTGTCACAGCTAAGTGAACCTAGAATATTAGAGAGGAAAGAAATTGAAGAAGGGATAATATGCTTCTTGCAGACAGTCTGAGGTTTGTTCTTTGTTGCATGTGTGGTATCTTCTTTGAAATGTAAGAGCACGGAGCTTTCCCAAAAGGAATTTTATTGTCTGATAATTAAGCTATGGAGAAGAATTTCAGTTAATGATTACGTATGGGGTGGTGTCCTTACGTGATTTTACTGTCAGCAGAAATGATTTGTTGGTTGTAAAGATAATTCTGAAAACTTCTCCATCTTCAAATAAGGAAAAAAATAGTAAACATAGTAGAACCTGTGGTTCGGCCTCCCCTGTGAATGCTGTCATGTCTGACTTGCAAGATTATGCTTTTGTGTCTCCTTCAGTATCACATGAATCCTTCGTTTTGTGTTTCGGAGTAAAGACTTAATCCTTTGTATTAAAAACGTTTTTATATGGTACCTGTTGATATTTGGTGAGACGTGTAGAAGAGATTGCACATTTACAGGTGGTAATGGGGAGAATTACCTAGAGAGATTCTGGCTCATGGAAGCTGATTCCTTGTGGTTTTAATAGGAGAGACACGCTTCAGCTATTTCTCTTGGCCGCGTTAGGGAAGCATAATCACTTTTGATCATGTGTTAAAATAGTCATTTACATTGCCTTCAAAACAAGTGTTAAATTTTGTCACTTCTCAAATAATCGATTAAGGAAACTTGACTATAATCAGAGAGATTGAAGAACAATCTTCATGGTGCTCTTAAACTCTTTTCAAGATATTTTACAAGTTATTTAAAGTTGGCAAGCTATCAAATTCTCACTATAAAATGTTGATGATTTGAAAGGAAATAATTATCCAGGGATGTCCATTTGAAGTGAAAACTGAATCTTAACTTTACACTTGCACATCTTAAGGAGTGCCATTTTCCCCACTGTTCTAGAAATGTGTGGATTCTAGAAATGTGTAGATTTTTTGATTCTTTGACAAATATAGGTAAGTCAGCCCTGTTGCAGAAATAGAAAGTTCTTCCATGACATAAATTTAGATACTAATAGTCATTTTAAGTGTACTGATACCTCTCATTTCATTTTGAAGCCTGGAATAACTCTTACCCCTTTTACATTATTTTTATTGTCATTATAACCTGTCAATTCTTAACTTTTTCCGTTTCTACTTGTTATTCTTAGACATGGCGTTAACATTTGATGTTTGCTAAAGTCTTTGTGTAGCTCTTGTGTACCCTTCATCCATCACTTCATTCTGAAAGTGTGGTAGGGGCAGAGCTGTGCATCCTAGCACATTCCAGGAGCACCTGGGCCTTTGCCCTTGGCCATAAGACCTGGACTTGTGGAAGGTCAGGATAGACCGGTCCTCCACTTGAAGTTTATCTTCATTATCAAAAACCTTTTTTTTCTTTTTTTACGTTTCTCTTTGCTAACCTTTTTTATAGTTAGGACAGTGGTTCTCAGCCAGGAGATTTTGCTCCCCAGGCAACATTTGGCAGTCTGGAGATGTGATTGGTGGTTACAGCAGGGGCATACTGCTTACCCCTACTGAGCAGAGGCCAGAGGTGATCGGAAGCACCCTGCAGAGCACGGGGCAGCCCCTAAAGAATCACCTGGCCCAGTGTTGATAATGGCGCTGTTGAAAAGCACTGGATTAGAAGAACCTAAACAAGCCAGATTCTTAACTGAGGTAGAGGACATTGGCTTATGTTGAATAGAATTGTATTCAGCTGGAAATAATCCTGATGACCTCCTTGCTGAGTTTTTATTTTTAAAACTGAAAGCTTACAGGAAGCCTGTTCCATAAAACGGGAAAAGGTGGAACTCCTCAGTTGATGGGCTGATGGGCGTACCCATGCCCAGGGGACTCGGAGGGCCCTCAGGACCTCATAGAGCAGAACTTAAAAATATTGATCTGGTGCAAACTCCTTATTTTATAGATGAAAAACTTAGGGCCTTGAGAAGTAAAATGACCTGTCTGAGATCTCATAGTAAGCCAATGACCAGGAAACTAATGGTAGGCCGACCTCCTACATTCTTTTAACTCTGTATTAAGAACACAGAGGGGGACAGAGGATTTATCCCTATGTTTTTGGAGGAGTGTTTCTCATGGGATTCTAAAAGGCTGAGCTATGCCTAAACATTTGATACAAGCTCTTTGCGGGGGAAATCATCTTTTTAACATTAATCTTTCTTGTAGCAGCCTAAGTTAGCTTTCTTTGTTATTGTTTACATCGATTCTCCAGCTTAGTGTCATATGTGCTCAGAGCTCAGCCATCTGGTCATTTTACAGATGCTGTCTAGAGAGGTGAAGTTGATTTGCTCAGTGCCTTACAACAAGTTGTTGGCCAAAAGAACTGACTGGAATCCAGTCCCCTGGACTCCTGCTATAGTCAAGTTTGGCCCCACCTCTCCATGCCCCCACCTGCCACATCTACATAAAGAAGAAATGCTCACACTCCCTCTTTCAAGAGTATGCTCAGTTTTGCATGTGAGAGATCGCCAAAGTCTTGTGAAGGATTATGAGATCGGAATTAAGAATCATTTCCTGAGAACAATGGTCTCTAGCTGCTGGCCCTTGATGGACCCCATGATATTTTCCTTTGTTCTTTTGCACTTTCCTGGCTTAAATCTCTGGTGTCCTTGTTCTATATGCTAGTCCAAGAAAAGCAGTAATGAAAATGTCACAGTGTTACCTTAACATTTGTTTAGACCTTGATACTTTTAAGATATAATTTTTAAATCTTTTTTGAGGTTCAGCATACATACAGTAAATACAAAAATCTTAAATGTGCAACTTGATGAATTCTTACACATTCATATATCTTGATGCCTAGCACCCAGCTCAAAATATAGACATTCCCATCACCCCATAGGCTCCCCTGGTACCTTCCCAGCATAAATCCCCTGTCCCCCAAAGTAACCACTGTTCTGACATCTGTCAGTTGAGAATAATTTTGCCTGTTCTTAACCTTCTTATAATTGGAATCAGGCCTTTTATGATTCATTTATATTGTCAAGAATTGTTTATTTTTTATTTATAGCTTTGTAGTATTCCCTTTTATGATTATACCACAATTTATTATCTGTTCTCCTATTGATGGACATTTGATTGTTTCCAAACTGGCAGTTATGAAGAAAAATGCTATGGATATTTTTGTACATATTATTTGGTGGACATATGTTGGGTATATTCTTAGGAATTAGAACATGAAACCTACAGTATCAGAAAGAATTTTTGCATACTTTATTTCATCTGAAACTCAGTACAGCCCCATGAGTTAGATAGGGTAAGTAGTAGTATTCCATTTTATTTTTGAGGAAAATTTGTTATGGAAAGGTTAAGTAGCCAGCGCTCAGGGTTACTGAGGAACTGCCAAAGCTAAGGTTATGGCTCTATTCTTTCATACTAGGTTGCAGGATTTCTCTGTTGCACTCTACTGCTTTTATAGCATGAAATAAGCTACAGGTGACTTTATTTTAGCAGAATATATACAAGTGGACTTCTATTTTTCCTGATGCTTTTGTACATCTGGATTATGGGTGATTTTTTGGACTTGTCTGATGGTGTTTGAATCAGCCCAGCAGAAGCCATGTGCTTTTAATTTGGAGATTGGTAAGGTTCTGAGCACAGGCTGATTGTTTCTAATTTTATGGAAGGACAGGACTGGAAATTTCTATACAGATGTTATTGATTCCATTTCTCAGCAAGTGGCCAAGATTGCATTGAGTTTATCCATTCCCTTAAGATCTCCAAGTAAAGAGGCTCTTTCTCGGTACCTCAAATAAGTGACGGTGGTCTGAGGAAGGAGAAGTGTGTTACACCAGTGTCCTTTCTATTTGTTCTCTACTTCAGCATGTTGCAGAGGTAAGACACACACAAAAAAATTATGAGACTAGACTCTTTCCTTTTTCTGATGTTTTCAGAGAATCTGTTAGGTTTATTGAGAAAGCAGGCCAATTAGTGAACTCTCTTCTATATCTCTAGCTTCCCTATCACTGCACAGCTTGGAAATTACTTGCAGTTAAAAACTCTGATGATGAGGAGTGATGTGTGTGAGAGATCAGCCTTGCCTGGGGGCTTTGAAAAGATAGTGGATGGCAGCCCAGCTTTTAACCGTAATTTGCTTACGCAGAAATGTTGAGCAGATCTATCTGGAAAATCAGTTGCAGATGTTCGGCACTTGATGGAAACGACAGATTGTTTGCTGCTGCCCCTCAGTTCCTAGGAGTTTGGTCTGGTCTCAGAGATGTGCCATTTGTGTTTAATTATATATACCATAGTTGATCTGTGCAGGCAGTCCTATCTTAATTTATCCTGTCATTGCAGTGTGAAAGGGCTTTGCAGGTAGGGAGAGAATGGGAGTTGGAGCTTTTAGAGCCATGTGCCAAAAAAAAAAAAAAAAAAAATATGAGGGATTTTCTAGACTCATCAGTAAGTACCTACCCGGTATCAGGTTACTAAGGGGTGATCAAAGATGAGTGCACTGTAGAACCATTTGGCCCCCAGATTCTGTGTTTGGAAAGTGCTGGCTGTTCTTGGCCCCAGTGAGGTTTCTGACAGCTCTACTCTTTATTTTCTTCACCCCAGATGGATGTCTTATCCATAGCTGTGTGCTTCTGATATAGGGAAAATCATGTGGAGATTAATGATAATGAGAAGAGAAACAAAATAAAAATTATTTTTAACAGTGATAATAATTAGGAGAATCATAAATAAAGATCAATTGGGGAATCTGGGATAGAGCAGTTTAATCTTTAGACATAAACCATATGCAAATACATATGTGGCTTTCTTATTCATTTACCTGTATTTGGCCCTCAGATGTCTTTATTAATAATCTACCAGAATAAATAAATAAAATTAATGATATAGACGCTGCATTACAGTTCTGTTTCAGACTGTACCACCATTGGTGGCATTTTCTGCCACTTACACCATTGAGTCCCAGCACTGAACACAGTCTAGTTTCGGGTGGTCAAAAGGCTATAGAAATATCCACAAATGCCTTAGAAAAAGACAGATCCCAATCCCTCGGTCATACTTGGAAGATGATGAATGGGGAGGTAGCTTTTGACTGAGGGTTGAAAAGTCAGGAGAGAGTTCGTGTCAACAGGGAGCCATCATGGCCACATGCACATGCTAACAAAGCATCATCCAGTTCTGCACAGACGGCCGCCGCTGTGGCCATTTTGCTAACTGTGTGTGAGAGTTTTCACACATCAGTAATGGAAGGACGTGTAGTGCGTGAAGTCGTCTGAGTTGTAAATACAGCACAAAGACTGCTTGTCGTAGCCTTGCTACACACAGCCTAATGTTTAAAGGGTTACTTTGGTTTTGATTTGTTGGACATATTTTAGTCTATTTATGTTTTAGTTTTAGAGGCCTCGATTGTGTCCATTGTACCACAAAAATAACAGGAATGTATAGAGAAAGCAGTTCTTGCACTTCTTCATGTTGAGGTGGAGGCAGCTGCAGGAGAGCAGAGGTGGGCTGGCGGGTTCACTCACTGCAGGCATGCTCCATGCACTCTGACCCTGAGGAATGCTGCGGGGTGGGAGAGGTGGGGAGGGAGGCATGCTCCACCTTCCACTTCTCCTTTTAAAAACACTCACTCCTGTAGAACAATCTCTGCTACCATTTTAAGTACTCATGCTACCAGAAGAAGATCACTTCTGGTATTAGGATAGATAAGTGGCTGATAAAACCTAGCTCTTAGAGGTAGTTAGCACACATGCCTTGAAGAAAAAGAGTCCCCATTGCTGTCTCTCGAAGGGACAGGATGGAGAGCAGGAGTGTTCAGATGGTTTTCAAGGGCACTCACTACCCTTTTAAAATCTGAGTTTCACTCCTCGATCCTTGCAGATTTTAGTTCAGGCCCTTGTTCTTTTATTTGTGTGCCTTTTAGAAGCTCCAGATCTGCAACATTGCTGCTGAACAGAAGCAAACACTAGAAGTTTTCTCATCTACCTTTCTGTTTTCAAACCATTTCTAACACAAACTGAAGGATTTACAGAAAGGAATTGAACAACCTCCCAAGCTCACCCATTTTTTGTTTCACATCGTTTACAAGAAGTTCTTCCTTTTACCTCTTCTGTCCACAGTGGAGTTGAAGAATGGCTGATGATAATCTTTAAGCTCAGACCCTTGATTCTTACGCTCCCTTCAGACCGAGACATGCTGGTTTGGGGAGTTTGGTTCTTTTCCTAACCCTGATGAGCCCGCATGTCTCCTGTGGAAGCACAGATGGGAATATCAGGTATCCTCAGTGCCTGACGTAGGCCCCTTTACCTTGTCACTACCTTGGCGAGCCATGTCATTTCCTGTCTCTTCGCAAGAACTCTCTCTGTGACTAGGTAGTGTGGACTGCTCATCTTCAAAATTAGTCTTTTCGTCCAGGGACAAATGAAAGAGCAGATGCGAAGATGTTTCTTTTGGGCCATTTGTAGTGAGACTTTGCTAAACAGGTCTTCTTAGGTTTTTCCTATTACAGTGCTAACAGTTTGTTCCTTCATCAAAGGAGAGGAAAATGTTCTTTTGGTATTCATGACCAACTTTATATTCACAGTTTCTGGCCCCCAAAGAAAATCCCAGTGAAGACACAGCAGCCGTATTTGAAGAAGGTGGCGATGTGGATGATTTAGTAAGTACTTTTAACATAGACCAGCTGTTCTAATGATTGAAGTCATCTGAGCTTTAAACATAGCATGAAGGCTGCTTATCATAGACTTGTTTTTTATTTGTGTTTTATTCTAACACACCAGAAGCTCCCTACACTATTATTTATTGCCATTATAAATTTAATCAGATAGGTGACTTCATAATGGAAATTTCTGTACTTAGTGGTTTTAGTTATATGTTCATTCAGTTTAATCCTCTTCTTTGAAGGACTAAAGAGAACTGGGTAGGCTATTCCTGTAAGTAGTAAAATGTCTTAATTTACTGAAGTTGTTCTCAACAAAATAAGCAGTAACAACATGTGATTTGTGTGGGTTGACAAATAAAAACAGCCTTTAAAAAGCCTCATTCTTAAATGTTCTCAGTTAATGTAAGCAGCAGAGGCCTACAGGCATTTGGGGATTTCTGCATCTCATCACACTGCGTCTGCGTGCCTGGGAGGCAGTGTGGAAGTGTAGGCCTTTACATCCGTCTTTTATGTGTGGAAACTTTCTGCCTTTAAGCCTCACATGACAGCTGTCCAGTAAAAACTTTCAGCCTTTTGTGGAAAAGTTCTTAGTATTGGAATGAGGAGATACTTGTTATTTAACTCCTTAAATAGTTAGCAGTGAGGAAGTGTGCAGTCCGTGCATACTACCAATGAAGAGGGCGATTGTCATTAACTTTCTCACCAGGGAAGCAGTGTTCTAAAGTTGGCCTGGTCCGTTTCTAAATGTGTTGTTCCTGTTAACAGCTGGACTTGATCTAGGTCCTGGATGTGTGGGGAGTCTGCAAGCCTTGTCATCACGGTGGTGCTGGGAGTTCTACGCAGAACCTGGAGGAAGCCATTCAAGGGGACAGGAAGGTCTGGCAGTGATCCCTGCAGGTTACATGGAAGCAAATCACCTGATTCTCTGTGTAATAAATATATGCATATATAAGGGATATTTAGACCCCATACAAGTTTATAAAGTCATTGTTATTTTCTGATCAATGTATTATTTCTCTTGTGATCTTATTGATCTTCGTATGTAATGCACGTGCTTTGAAGTTTCTGGAAAATGGATTTCCTCCCGACCTGGTGTCTTGGTGAGGATTGCAGCCCCAATGGACTTATCTCACTCAGCACTGTGGCATGGTCATCGATGAGTTTATTAGTCCTCCCCAGATGTGTGGTCCACTGTCCGATCATCTCACAGCAGTCACTACTTAGGCTGATCACACAATGGCATTTGTTTCCTATCAACAGAAAGCTGGGTTTGGAAAACCTTGGGTAAGGTCTGACCCATCATTCTTTTTATTTAAGCCTTTTAGTCACGCGTGACTTTGCCTTTCTATGCCTGTAGGTGGGGAATGAAGGAAGTTAAGGAGGATGGAAGGGGGAGCACAGCCTTCCTGCACGTGCCTCTTTTAAGTAGTGAGTTATGGCGTCCTCATAAAGATGCTCTTTTGGCCCAGCTTCTGGCATGCTAGTGAACCCTAAAAAACAAAAACAAAAATTTACCACCAGTAATTAGGATTTCGTCATTTCATTATTCAACTTTCAGGTCTCATGAGAGAAAGTTTGGTTGTGTTAAAACACTAATTTTCTAGTCTTTCCCATCTCCACCTAAGTGTCCTTTTCTTTTTCTCTGTATGATGTTTTTTTCCCCTAAAGTACAAAATAGCAAAGCATTGTTTTTGTTTTCTTGACCTCATTTCTTCCCAGAGTTCTAACTCCTCCTTCCTTGGTGTCACAAACTTTGCGGTGCACAATCTCCCATATCCTCAACACCCCTATAAATGGTCATTGACTCACTTCAGTTTGCAGACATAACGTTAAAGGCACAAATGGCTCGCTCCTCCTGCGCATCGCTGCTCATTACTAATCGTCTTCAAGAGAACGCTTCGGTGCTTTGCTGAGAATTAAAGACCCTCGTACATTGATTGAAATGGATCTCCACAACAGAACATCATTCAGTCAGCTGAAGGGGGAGAGGGAGGAGTGGCTTACTTGGAGTGTGATCCTTTGCCAATTAATTTACATAGAAAATTTAGAATCTTAGAAGATGCTTCAGAAAACCATATTGGGGATAGGAAGTTTTTTTCCTAGTTAAGGATAGTTTTGAGAATAAATGGACACATATATATTTCTGTTTTGAATATGTAGAGTGCTAATGACTGTTTCTGTTTTGAATATGCACAGTGCTAATGACTAGCTTTACAGCTGATTTTGATTCAGGCAACATATAATGTGTTGGTCCACTATCTCACATTGGCTTCATTTGTATTGGCCCCTTTCCCCCAGGTACTCTAGGTTCAAAACAAAAGCTCATAGCTTATTTAGAGTAGATGCCTTGAGGGGAAAGACCGCTAGGCAAGCCCAGGTCCTAGATTCGAGTTCTGCCTCTGCTATTTTCTCTGTGGCCTTTATCAAGATGCTAAACCTGTTACCTCCGTCCCAGGCTTACTAAGAAAGAACATGCCCATGGAAAGTACTATGTAAACTATGAAGTACTTTATACAAATAAAGCATTATGGTGTTATGATATTATGAAGATTCAAAATAGCAGGCATGCACAGAACTTTGGAATAAGTCTGCTTCATATCTCTGTTTCCATCTTATTTCTTAAGAAACATGAGTATTCCAGTGCTAGTTTTCATAATTATCTATTGCTATTAGCCTTAGGTTTTCTTATCCAATTATTATGAAAATTAGAGTCTCTGTGTGGTCAAGGTCAGGGGTCAGGACCTGGCTAGGTTTTGATAGTTTAGATAAGGTGGCCATGAGTCCCAGTTTGCTTGGGAATTGTCCTGACATAATACTACCCTCTTTCACTCTCAAAAGTTCCCTACAGATATGGGTTACAGATTATATGGTTGCCCTAGGTTTTGACCATATTAAGTTAGTATCAAGTCCAGGGCCCAAGGAATGGCCGTATGCTGCCTTGCCCAGCACCCCACTCCTGTTAACTCCCTGCTGGAGCTTAAATACAGAAGGAGCAACATGGAAATCAGCGTAGAAACGGCTATGTTGTGGCTCATGGCCCTGGAACCAGTCACATGTGTAGGTCCTTGTCCCTGTGGTGAGCAGGGAAATATTGGGAGGGTTGAGGCGAGTGGGCTTCCTCCCCACCACACACACATACTTTCACCCCCATGTAGGTCAGTCCACCTGATCTGGAGTTGATCCTCTGCTTAAATAGTGTTGACTTGCAGTGGTCATTTTGGAAAGGAAGGAATTGCCCTTTTCTCTATCTGAACCTTACCCTGGGCTAGGCTACCTTCTGTTCTAAAGTGGCACAATGACATAATGCTCAGTCACTTGGGTGCTAGACACTCCTAAGTTTATTCAATTCTGATGTCAGTAGCAATTAACAACTGTGTGGCCTTCTTAAGCCCTTTAGGCTCTATAAGTAATAGAATAATGAAATCACTTACATCTCATCTGTGGGCAGGATGGCCCGGGAGAAGACAGGACCTTCTCAGTCAAATAATTTTTGAGCAGAAACTGTTCGCATGCCTAACCTTGCAGCAGGGTCAGTTGTGAGGGTGAGAAGATCTATATTATTTTAGTCATTCTACTTGAGACAACTCAGGAAGAAAGGACAGGGAGAATGAATACTGGGTTAGCCAGCCAACAGTTTCTGTCACCCAGTTCCTTCACTTGCTAGCTGTGTAAGCTCAGAGAAGTTGCTTCACCTTTCTAGTCTTCCATTTTGCTGTATATATGGCAATTGATGGGTTTGTTTGAGATTTAAAATCAGACACTTGAATATCACTCCCTGCAGAGTAAGCCAATGTCAGTAAACTTGAGTACTTCCAGCCTCTTATTCACTCATTTCCCTATGTCCTGTGTCACAGCCAGAGATTCTGCAGAAACCTCTGGAAGGAACCAGAGCAGGTCCCACCCTATGTCAGAGCACAAGGTTTCCCAGATCTCCATACCCAGGGCACATTTGGGAGCTCCTGCTATGCCCATCACACTTCGCTCTCCCTGAGACGTTGCTTCTCGTGCCTTGAGAAAGTGCAGCTGTCCCTCCCAACATGACCTGAGTCCCTGCACTGGCCCATGGTGGGCAATGGTGGCAGCTGGAAGGGCACCAAGAAAGTACAGAAATGGAATTTCAGTTCTATAATTTAGGGCTTCAGTCATCTGCAGAGTCTGTGCCATTTGGTAATTTCACAGCTCTTTCCATCCTCCTCCCGCTAGAAGCTTGCTTTTTAATTCCCAACTTAGACCGCCTACATTTCACATCCTGCCTCTACCATTTCCTGGCTGTGTGACCATGGCCAAGTTACTCGTCTATTCTTGGCTTTGGTTTCTGCAGCTGCCAAACAGGGCTTATGGTAACAGTAGCTATCTTCCAAAGTCGTCAGGATAAATGAGGATGACCCACATAAAATGCTTGGCACATAATAAGTGCACAGTAAATATTTTCCATTATCAGCCTCTCCAATTCTACATTTCTTCTTCTTCTACGCCAGCATCTGTCTGGCTTTAAAATTCCATGCTCTGCCTCTGCAAATGGACACTGCTAGCCCTAAGCGGGTCAGCTAATCAGTAACAACTTTCCAGGAGAGAACTCAATCTCTGACCTTTTAACTTGCTCTGTGATCCAGATGCTTCATTCCAACAGGCCATCTGTTTTCTCTGACAAAATTGACAGCTGCCTCTTGGGGGACATTGGAGCAGAAAACAAGGAGTAGAAAACTCTAAGAGAAAACTCAAGGCAACTTGAGTTCTAGATGGGCAGAGACGTGTTTGCACATGTGCACATTCATGTGTATGTGTTTCAAGTCTTAGAACTTCAGATTGGTCACAAAGAAATGTGTCGCTTCACCCAGGTCCTTTGTTTAAAGATTTCCCTCCCCTTTTTCCAGCCCCCTGGGCCATAGATCATCCAGCAGCATCAAGATTAAAGGCCTTTTATGGGCTACAGTGATTAGTGTCCTAATAGAATTTTAATCACCACTCATTAACTACCATGTGCCCCCTGGCAAAGAGAGGCAGAGGAGTGTACAACCCATCGATAGTCTAAGCCAAGAGTTTCAGGTCTGAAGGCTATATGTGTGTGTCTGTGTGCACACACACACACACACACAGACTGAAACCCTCTAACATGTACTTGACCAGCATAATATATGTGCACACACAGACCCAAACTCTCTTAACGTGTACTCTTTACTCATTACACAGACAAGGCGCCCAGCATGCCCACATCTGTGCTCACATTCCCTTGCTGGACCACTGTATTCATTTCCGAGGGTGTCTTTTCATAAGGAAGCAGCCATTGGATCTGAAGTCCTCCTTACTTCCAGTAGGACCTCATCTTAAGTAATTATGTCCGCAACAACTCTGTTTCGAAATAAGGTCATATTCTAAGGTCCTGGTAGTTAGACTTCAACATAACTTTTGTGGGAGACACAGTTCAACCCATAACAGCCACTGAGATTGGTTATTACGTCTGCAGAGAATGAATGTGTGATGTTAGAGGTAAGAGTAATGTGATACAGAGAGATGGTGGGTTGAGTTGGACACACGTGTGAGCAGGCCTTTGGGGAGTTTGTTGTATCTGTCAGATATCTAGAGCATCACCTGTGAGGGAAGGGGCTCAATTTCAGTCCCCTTTTTATAAATAGGAAAAGTGTGTGTGTGTGTGTGTGTGTGTGTGTGTGTGTGTGTGTGTGATGTTCCCGCTCGATGGGAAGGTAATGAACATTTGTGCATCCTGTCTGAGTAGAAAGGGTCAGACTGCAGAATAGTGAATGAAGAATCTGTCTCTGTGTTTATTGAGAATGTGGAAATGAAACCAAGTGTTTCATAAATTTTAGCAGTTGTTACTGATACGTATGTGTCTGTGTCCTTTTATTCATGAATTCTTAGGAAAGAGACCACGTGGTCAGTGGGTGATCCCAGGCATGTAGCTCTGTCCTTTTACATTTGCCCTTATGGGCATTATGTGGACACTGGGATCTTGTCCCACACCAAGGCTGGCTAGAAAGGGCCGCCTCTCTTGATATTCCAGCTGCCCCGCAGCAGGTGCGTGAGCCCACCCCATTCCCTGATGTGTGTCCCAGGTTCCTTGTCTATAAAATTTCATAAACTTCGTTGCATACCTGCTGTATCCAAAACACTGCCAGCTACTCCAGATCAGAGTGGAAGAACATTGCTAGTCCTCCAGAAGCTCACAAATAGAATCCGCAAGCTGAGAAAGGCTGTAAAGGGACTCAAGAAGGGCTTCAGGGGCACTGAGGAAGAGAGTGATTTCAGTATTGGTAAAGGGACGCTTTCTGTAGTTGGTGCCCATTTAAGACAGGCCATG
Source organism: Macroglossus sobrinus (assembly GCA_004027375.1). Taxonomy (NCBI): domain Eukaryota; kingdom Metazoa; phylum Chordata; class Mammalia; order Chiroptera; family Pteropodidae; genus Macroglossus; species Macroglossus sobrinus. The sequence goes on from PVKZ01002433.1 coordinate 36,486, forward strand.
AATGATAGAGAGGAAAGGGTGTTCAGATGGAGACACAGCAGAGTTCCGGCCAGGTTCGAGAAAGGCTAAGTGGTCTGGTTTGGCTGGAGAGTGAGCTGCATGGTGGAAAGTGGTGATCAGTTAGACTGCAAAGATACTTCACAGCAATTATCATGAGAAAACCCATTTTTGAAAAAAATTCAGTCAGATGGGCAGCACGGTTATTTGGCAGTATTGCACCACTCCTCAGAGATGCAGAGAGCCATTTGAAGGCTGTTGGGATAGTCTAGAAGAATGTGGGTTCAATCCCGAGCAGCCCCTGAAGGACTGGAGGAAGGAGAGGAATGGCAGAGAGCCCGACCCCATTGACAGCCATTCCGTGGTGGAAAATCTGTCTCTCCCCTACTCCTTGGGTCCTGAGATTCTTGGAAAACTGGGACCCAGTGTCAAGGGCACGTGCTCATCTGCCCACTTCTGCCCACTTGTCAGGTGGGGTTAGCTTTTCCTCACAGCCTCTTCCCACTCCTCAGAGCAGGCCACCTGACTGCTCACTGCCCCACCTTGACACACCCAGCCCTCTCCCTCCTGCCTCAGCCATTTCCCTCGCATCTTTCTCTATTTTTAGGAAAGTGCTTAAAATCTACCACGTCCTGTTTCCTGCAGCCCCCTGCAAAGCTCTTATCTGTCCCCTTTGCCTGTGCTGCAGAATAACCATGTGGCTACAGGTACTCTGGCCCCACCTTCATGCATCCCACAACTCTGTGCTGTCCGAGTTTCTGTCCCTGGGACCCACACTTGGTGAGAAGTGGGGTGAGAATCACACAGGCTGCTCCCCGGGAGGCTTCAGGCAGGGCTGCACATCCCTGCTCCTGGTGCAGCGGTTCCCAGACTTTGCTCCACATAGAATCATCAAGGAGCTTTAAAAGCTCCTGCCGCCCACGGCACAGCCCGCTGATTGAATCAGAACACAGGAGCCAGGCATCAGTAGTGCTTAAAGATCCCCTGCTGATTCCATGTGCGGCCATGTTTGGGCACCATCTTCTAGTGTTTCTCTCCTACTCTGGGCAATATTTACCACTAAATATCTGCCTAGAGGGATATGGACAGAAAGGCTGCCAGTCGCTCCTTCCTGTGCATATCAGGGCCGGAAGAGACAGAGGAGATTCTTCCTTTGTCGCTTTTCCTCTTCGTCTCTCTGCTTCTCTTCCTTTCTCCTACCAGATTAAATCCTAGTCAGTGAGGCACGAATGTTCGCTGCACAGAATGAAACAGTAACCCCCCAAACAAAAGGAGAGAGGAGAGTGCATGTCCGTCCCTGCCTCACGTATGTGTGTCCTGACTCTGTAGGTCATGTAATAAAGAGCAGCTGAGTCCTCTCTAGTAACCAACCTCTGCTTCAATAAGTACTCTCTTTAAGAACCTTTCCTCAAATGAAAGCGTATGCAGAAGCTCCCCATATATGACAGGGAGAGATGGGCTCTTCTGGTTGAGAAGAGCTGGGGGGTGTTGCCTGGCAGGGTACCCCAGGCCCTCCACTGGGAAGTCTGGTGGCCTCAGAGGGTCACCTACCCAGGAGAGGAGGCACCTGGGTGTGGGGCTAGTTTCACAAGTCTTCAGTCTCTGTTTATTCCCATTTTCTGATTGTAAATTCAGAATGGGGCAAATGAGGAACTCCCCACTCCATCCATAAGCACTTGAACCCAAGCAGCTCCCCCTCTAATGTTTTCCTATTGGGAATATACGTGCGATGTGGTTTGAACATAGGGCTCCGTGACTTTAAAAATTTCAAAAATGTTGGACTACGTGAAGGCTTGAGGAACACTTCAAGTCTTCCTAATCTTTTCACTCATTTCTTCTTCACATGCTTACCGTGTGCCAGACACTCTTCTGGGTACATCAGAAAACAGACAGATAGCCAAGACTAAGCACATCCGCATTCTCAGGCAGCCGCTGGGGCTTTGAACAAAGTAATAGAAGTCTCTTCTGTTAAAATTAAAAATTCTTATCGCATGAAAGTTTCCCTGTTGCCACCACATTACCTTCTAATAAGTCAAGAAGGAGTCTCCAAATGGACGTGTAAAAGAAACAGATACAGAAATATGGAGACCTTTCCTTGTAATCCCACAATGAGTTTGGAAGGAAGGCAGAACTTGAGTACTTAAGCCACCTCTTAGTGTGAGTCAAAGTGTCCCACAAAAATGACCCTAATTTCCTGCCCACCCTCTTCATTCTTATCTATATTTGTTCAATATACGCAGCTTGACAGCCCCATTCCCAACTCTTTGTCTCCAAGTCATCTCCTTTTCACTTCATGCTACCTAAAAGCACAAACACCTATTGGAAGCACCCAGGTATATATATATGAGTTAACTCCAGTTCATGCTCAATTCCAGGACATCATTCCTGAGAGGATGTAAGTCCCACATGACAGGCCATCCAGAGGAGGATCCCTGCATCCCACTTTCTTCCTGTCAATATGGTGAAATGATGCTAACTCTGATAAGTGGTAGTGTTGAGGATATAGAGGAAGGAGCTTATCTAATATATCAGTTTATTTCTAGGAGGTCCAAAGGACCCCAAAGCTCCCTCCCTCCATTCATTCGTTCCTGTTCTAAAAGTGCACCTCTCTCATTTCCACAGCTCAAGGTTTTGGTCCTTGTTAAAATGATGGTGCTCCTAATGAATGTGATAACTTAAACTGTTCTCACCAGAGTAAGTTTCAGGCGTAGTAGACAAGCACGCAGAGCTGAGTTGTGGAGGAAGAAATGGTATTAGAAACAGGTACAGAATTTCTGTAGACCAAAGGCAAACTTGACAATTTCTCTAGATTGTGAGGGCGCAAAGAGGTACCTACTGTGGCATCCTTCAAGTGGGAAGCCCACGATGGATCTCACACCGATATTCCAGGACCTGTGGGCTACCCAGAAAAAGACAAGTGCAGAGCCTCCATCTTCCCAGAGTTAATGGAGGCTCTTCAGAGTTTGAGACTCCCTTATCACAGACAGTTGGGGACCAAAGTAGCAGCCCTATTTATGACCAGGAAAGCACCAGCATCCCACCCAATGCAGGGCTTCTGGTACCACGGGCTGAAGAGCTCTGAGACTTTACCTTGCAGTCGTGCTTTGCACACAGCTGGCAGGACAGACAGAATGAGGTACACATCTTTGCATGGAAATGGAAAGTGGGGAGCTCTCTGTGCCTGAGCACAGGGGTCAAGAAAAGAGGGTGAAACCCTCCTTTGAACCTCAACAGTTACCGCTCCTGGGAGGAGTGGAAAAACCCTCTTCTAAGGAGGTGTTCCCCCTGCCCAACTTGGGGAGTGCGAGGTGTGGCTCCCCACTCCACCCCCACACACTCAGAGTGGGCTTCCAGGAAGGAGACACTGAAGGGAACATAGAGGACAGCAATGGGACCAACCCACAAGGACCCTGCTGTCTCTTCCTGGTGTCAGTCTCTAGGATCCATCAGAAGTGATGGGCTGGAAGGTGCTCCGATTAATTGCTTTCCTGCCCTGAGATGGCACCTCCATTGCTAGTCAAAGTTTTAATTAATCATGCCAGCAGATGGGCTGTCATGGGCCCCAGCAGCCAAGGTAATGAACTCATTTATTATCAGGCTCTGTTAGTGGGAGGCTGTCTAGGCTTCTAGGAAAAGAAGAGAGGCTCCTGAAGCAGAATCCAGGATACGTGCAGTTTGGGGGAAATCTCTGGAAATGCTTTGGTTTCAGACCATCCACTGGTCTGAAGGTACAGCATGGAAGCAATTGTGATTCAGGCCTGAGGAGGAGCACTTGACAGCATGGTGCTTTAGTTGGTTCTGGAAGCTGTCTTGGCCCTCTGATACCTACCCCTGCACCCACCTGACTCAGGAAGTTAGGGTGACACAAGGTAGCCATGGTGTATATGCTTAAGCAGGGGCATAACAGGATGCTTTGAAGCACCAGCTCTCAGAGGTCCAAGCTCTTGCCCAGTGGGTGAGTTGCTGGATTTTATGTCCTGGATTGTCTCATTCATGCTCCCCAGTGCCAACACCATATTATGAGTGATAAGAACTTAATAAATGTTGAATTAATTAAAGAATTAATAAATATATAAGTGTGGCATGCCTAGCACAGAAGCCACTGCTATAAAAAAAAAAGGCTTATTGAACCCAATTTAGGTCTGGGGTTCCAAGCAGCCCCCAATATAAGAGCCTGGATCTTAAATGGTTCTTGCTTTGGGAGATTATAGTATACCCGTGACAGGACTGGGACAGACAATAAATAACAAGCATGGCCAGCCAAGTATGAGAGGCCAGGGGACGGTCCTAGAGTGTCCAGGCCAGAAGGGACAGTGCACCTGGTTTGTCCCCTCCTTGACTGTGGAGGCCGAGGACCAGCAGAGTAGAGGGCTTGCCTCAGGCCATTCGTGCAGTCGGCAGCACAGGTGGGCCTGGAACTCAGGTCTCACTCCTACCCTCTTTTCCTTCAGCGTCTCCAGGCCACATGAAACCCCGTTCACAAAACCCATTCTCCTGAGTCAGTCAGAGCAGCCCACCCTGTGCCCCATTGACCTGGTTCCCCTGCTGGGTTCGTACTACCCTTTGGGTCAGCATTTTGCATTTTGTCTACAGAGCAGAACCCTTCCTTTCTCCCGCAGTTTGGTAGGGGAGAGCACCTTGCTGTAACCTGAACATAGGGTGCTTTCGGGCACGGGGCCAGGCCACCCACCTTGGATGCGTTGACACGTGGGAGTAGGCCTGGGCCTCCTCGTCTGTGAAAAGGGTCTTGCTGGCTTCTCTGCTCTGTGGTGCACATCTCAGTAAACAGGAACTGCTCAGTTGTGTCTTTTTCCTTGCAGCACACCATCATGAATATTTACTGGTGTCTTAGTGACAAAGTGCCCTTGGTTCCTACTCTGAAATCAGAAACTCTCTAAAAGAAGTCTTTCCCAGAGCTGGCACCCCGTGGTGATGATACTGAAAGAGAAAACAGTAACAATGCTTCTATGCCTATTATGTGCCAGTTGGATTAAACCGTACAGTGGGGTGACCTGTTAAAACCTTGGTTTGTGTTTTTGTAAGAATGAAAGCAATCACGTAACATTAGCTGTGCCAGGGACTGATGTACAGTAGAGGGACACCAAGTAACGCTCCTGAGTCACAAAGGTAAGGAGGGGTGAAAACCAGATTTAGATTTGGGTGGTCTGGCTTCCCAGCCTCCACTCTGAGCCACCTTCCTGCATGGGCTCCTCAGGAAGACAACTCGGGGGCAGGTCCCCAACTCCTAGCAAAGGAAGAGTGGACCACTGTGGTTTTTAAGGTTAGCACGTTCACACAAACCGTGTCACTGGAGAACAGAACAGATGCTTAGTGTTTGAAAGGCTCTTCAGGACTGGATGATACTCAGTGGTTGGAGGCTCAGAGGTTGGAGGCTCTTGAGGGATGGATGCCAGAATCTGTGGTGGCACAGGGCCTCTGGAGAAGAGAAGGGCTGTATGTGTGGCTGAAGGATGAACCCTGGGAGCAGGGAAGGTGTTGCAAGGTACCAGGTAAGGAAAGAGTGAATAAAGCAGTAATGCTGCCAGCCTTAGAGAACACATCCTGTGTCTGTGTATGGACTGTGCTATAGAGACAGAAACAAAGAGAGATAGGTCTCTAAAGCTAAAAGCAATGGCAAACATGATGATGAATGAAAACGCTAATCTTCAGTGCCAGTGATCAGTAGGGAGTGGTGAGGACTGTGGCCAACTGTAGCACATGACCCCTCTTAATGGGACATGCATTGGAATATGCATTGAGTGTCATCATGTTTTTTATTTTTTTTAGACAATCTATAAATATAGATTTTTATGTGAAATATCGAATTTTTTTATGTCGGCTCAAAAGTTTGAATTTATAAGTTCACTTGCCCCCCAAACTGTGATTTGAAGAACCCGCTGTAGATGGTGGTGTCCCATGGTGTTACCTACGACCAACTTCAGTGTGAACCAACAGCTCTGGTCGGGAGGGCCCAGCACTCCACAGGCCCTGCATGGCACACAGGGATAGTGGCAGGTGGCTGTGGAGCCAGGCTGATAGCCTTTGAGAACCCAGAAAGGTGACTTTACTGATTAGCTTATGGATAGTTGTATTCTAAATTGAAGGATTCCAAGGGATGTGACCATTCTCGATGTCCTAAGTGAGAGAGAGAAAGCCATTTGTACCACTCACGGCCCTGATTTTCTCTCCCACAACAGCCCTGAGAGCTTAGAAAGAACCACATGTTAACTGATTCACATGGGCTGCAGGCTTAAAGGGCCACGGTGTATGGGGTAGTAAACGCATGCCCGAGTACATGGAATCAGACAGACTGGGTTCCTTGGCTCGCCGCTCAGCAGACATATGGAGCAACTTAGAGTTTCTCTGCCTCCATTTCCTCATCTCTGTAAAGCAGCTGTGAAGCAATACCCCGTAGCTGTGTTGTAGGATGGAACTGTCTCATGTGTGGAAAGTGCTTAGCATGATGCCTCTCTCCTAATGAGATCTCAGTAAATGTTACCTGTCACTCCCGTTTCCAAGTCCAGGTCGTCAGATATCACAGCCCACGTAGCCGTTATTTGAGATGTGTCAGAAGTGTCAAATGTACACTGGATTTTGAAGTCTTAGGGTGAAAACGAGAACAGAAAATATCTTGTTAATACTTTATATATTGGTCATATGTGGAAATGATAATACCTTGGATATATTGGGTTAACTAAAACATCATTAAAATTACTTTTACTGATTTTTTACCTTTTTTTCAGTGTGGCCACTAGAAAGTTTTAAATTACATATGTGGCTCACATTGAACTTCTGTTGGCCAGCATTGGTCTGGAACCAGGAATAATGCCAGACACAAGGTGGGCCTTCAGGAAACAGATGTTGAATGAATGATTTTCATAGATTTTTTTCGGGCCTTTGCCTTCTCTCTGAGCCATATGCCTCCTCTCCGACTCCCCTACTCTTACAATGAACGACCACCATAGACCGTCAGCAACCATTTACCATTAGACAGCCCTTCTGCTCCCACACCCAAGCCACAGGGGACAGAGGCCCTGAGCAGTGAAAGACAGTGAGAAGGACACACAGTCAGTAAATGCCAGAGCAGGGAGTGGAACCACAATGTCTGTGCCAGAGTGTAGACACAAACACTACCGGGTTTTGCCAGTGAAGCGCTAGGTCTTTATAAACACGTCTTCTTAGAGGCAGGTGGGAATTCTCAGGGTAAGGCATAGTAAGTGGGCACATGGTTATTAGCGCAAAATGAGCTCTCAGGAGACCATGCTATCCCTCCCTCTGAAATCTTGACCCCCAAATTAAAGTCAGACCTAGGCCTAACCACCCACCCCTCTGAGAAGCCTTGCAACTGCAGCCCTTGAAGACAAAATCAACAGTACTCTCGTTTGGGGCATTCTGTCGTGTGTTTAAGTAAAAGGGCCTTGGGGTGTCCTTGTAATGGTGATAACAGGATTGAAAAAAGCCAAAGAGTTGGCATTGGCTCTTTGAAAGTCTCTGAAATCATTAATATTATTGATCCAGAGAGGCTGCCAGTTGGCACTTGCTGGGTTGTTTCTTTGTCTCAGTTCCACTAACACACACATATGCAAGCACGCACACACATACGTGCACACATACATACCACCACCATCACCACCACCTCTGCACCACCAAAGTGCAGAGTCTGGGCCCAGGGAACCATGTACTCGTCAGTAAAACATTTTGAAACAATTCACATAGAGTCAATTCTCTCCAAATGTGAGACAATTACATAATGTCATAAATACAGGGAGGAGAGTCAAGAAAAACAAGTGGCAGATCCAAATGTGAAGGACTGGGGTAGACAAGAAAGAAAGATATAAGAAAGATGTAAGACAAGCATTTCGTGTCTTCCAGTGTCAATCACTTTCTGGAGATAGCCCTGAGTCTCTCTGTCCTATTTCTTCATAGGATCTCAGAGTACTTTACAGGTCACATTCACTGTACCCAAACCCTGAGAAGGCCTGTGGGTGAGCAGAAGCCGGTCTTTCCATTGAGTGGACAGGAACAAGTGCTGGCCTGAGAACCCACAACACAGCAAGAGCAGAACTAGAAGTCGGGCCTTGCAGGTCATAGACACCCAACCCAGATGCTGGGAGGCCCCAAAGGAGGAACAAAGCTTTATTCTCGTCTTGAGAATCTGAGAGTCTGGTGAAGAAGACAGAACGAATATGCCTAATGTTCAGGGCACCTCAGACTAAATCAAGTCAACAACGAGCCACAGCAAGACAGGGCTATGGACATAAGTAACGAACTTCTGGGAACACTAATACTTGCAGAAAGTAAAACTAGATTGTAAAGGTGGATGAGGATGTCGTTTTGACTAAAAGGGGAGAATGGAGCCTCTGATTTGGTGGCAGGCACTTGAAGCCGGGAGGCGTGGTGAGAGCCGGCGGAATTGTCAGCAGAATTGTCCTTAGTGACCACACAGAACACTCGGATGAGGAATGTCCTTGAAGTTGCTTTTCAGACTGAGTCTTTATGGAAGATGGTAACGGAGCCTGGGGAGAAAGAAGTAGTTTGCACCAGAAATCATCCTTTTGGTCACGGTTGTTATTGGTGGCCTTGCCATCTTGCTTCATCAACAGTTTTTCAATAACACTGAGTTCACTGTTTGATCTCAAGGCTCCCGCTGTGATGTTTCCCCAGAGCTGGGAGGGCTGAGCTGTGGGAACTGGGTCTGGCTGGCTCCCTGAAAACGTCTCCACCTGCTGAGAGCCCCAGTTGTCTCCCTGCCATTGTGATGGACGTGACACAGAGAGCGAAAGTGGGGCAAGTGGAGAAGGAATTAAAATAAAGGAAATGAAGCAACCTGTGAAAAAACCAGCAAACAAGACTAGATCAGCAGCGAAAGTCAATGAGGCAAACGCCATCTGGCCCTGAAAGTGGATAGAGCAGAAATGGACGGCCTCCCTTCGAGGGATCTAGGTGCAGAGTCGCTTCATGCCTGCCTGAGACTGCTCCGGGTTGTGGGGCAAGGGTCGATGTGTTTGTAGAGCAGGAAGTTGGGGAGAGACTTTTACTCTTGATAATATATCAGGGCATAGTTTCATCTAGTGGAAACTCTTCAGCAGAAAGGAGTTACAGTGGCTGCTTCCTGTCTACCCCCACCCAGAGCAGAATTAAAGGATTTGAATGCAGTGGAGCTGTCTGTGAGAGGTGCCACTGGTGTGCATCTGACTGCTTGCATTCACTCATTTGGTCCTGCATTCCTTCATCCTTCCATTCGTTCATCTCTCCCTTCCTCTCCTTTCATCATCTCTGCTTTAGTCCATTGCTAGGGCTTCCTGTCTGGCCAGTTGGCCTGCCTTGGAGCCCTCTTCCACATGGCCACCAGAGCCTCTTTTTAAGCCTAGATTGGCTTTTCTCCCCCATGATCTTCAGTGACTCCCCACTGCTCACATGTGGTACCTGCAATGGTGGAACAGCTGACCTCACCTCTTGCTGTATCATCCCTCCCACTCACCCCAGCCTACACTCCATTCGTGCCCAACTGTGACAGGCCACTGATGAGCCACATTGTTTCTTGCTTTGGTGTCTTTGCTTATATAGGGCCCTCATCCAAGAACATCTTTTTTGTCTTCTCCCACGTTCCCTCACCTATAAGCCTGCTGCTGATATTACTTAAATATGAAGACCAAGCATGACAGCTATGAAAATGCGCTGCTCATATCTCATACTGTGGGGAGTGTAGTTGACGATGCCCCCAGCTGCCGCTCTGCTGGGTCTGCCACCATGTGCCTATCCAGGCCATGGTTCCTGTGGGCTGCTCCTAGCCAATGCCTGAGCACAATGGAGCACTGAGGCAGCCTCAGCCAAAGATATGAGATTCCCCCAGTGGGTAACTTTGGTCCAAGGACTCTTCATTGGTCTGGCCAAACCTTTCTTGGAAGTGCCCGGGAGTCTGAGACTCTTTCTACTCCATCCTCCTCTTCCCACAGGTATCAGGCCTGCATTGTGCTCTGGAACCCTTCCTGCCTTCTCCTGCTCCTTCACCAATACATTTCTTGCATGTCTAATCTTCTCTTTGCATCTGCTTTTCCATGGACCTGAACTGATGTGCCAAGTTAGCATCACCTCTTTCTTGAAAACTTTCTTCACCTCCCTTGTAAAATTGAACCCTCTCTCCTTCACACCCTCTCCCCTACCTTGTACATGCTTTTCATGATTATACCAATAGCTCTTTGCTGTAGTTATCTGTTTATGCCTCCATGAGGCCAATGAGTTTACTGTCTTATTTGTCTCGTTAACATCACTGCCTACTATAGTACCTGTTATATTCAGGAGCACCATAAATATTGATGAAATAAATGAATGATCTATTTTTCTATTTATCGGTTCCCATTGTCCTAGACCATGTGTTAAGTACAGAGGACAGAGAAAATAATGAACGTGAATTCATGCCTCTAAGGTACTTTAAGGCTGGTTGACAGGATTAGCATGCAGATAACTATTTTATAAGTGAGAATGAATAGCTGCTATCAAAATGGTGCAAGTGAAATGAAATGAGATCCCGGAGGAAGTCATGATTGATTCTCAATGGGTGGTGGAGGAAAGAGGAGTCATCATGAAAGGCTTCCCAGAGCAAGTAGCATTTGGATTGGGTCATGCAGGATCTGTAAGATTTATACTAAGACAGGAAGAGAGGAGAGGCCTTCCCTGCCAGAGAGACTGCATAAACACGGGACACGACGAGGGCTATGTTGTTAATTTTATTATGAACATTTTCTAGTACTCACAGAAAAAGATAATGCTTCCTTTGTTTTATCTTCTTGTTTGTTGTTGCTGTAAAGAAGGCTTTGTTTATTTGATGTTTGTTTACTCTGCCTGATTCCCTAGTGTCTCCATCTGCCTCAGAGCCCAGAAAGCAGCCCTCACCTTGTGTGTTTTGAGTTTCTCCACATTGTCAGTCTCCTTGACTGACTTTCCAGATCACATCTGGCAGGCTCCGAGGCCAGGATGGCGCCCGGGCGGCCTCAGGCATTTGGCTGGACAGGCGGGAGCCTTCAGTGACTATTTCCATCTGACAAGTCCTGGGCAGAGCACGGACTGGCTTCTGTTATCAGAGTCAGTGACTCCTGAGCCGGCGTGGGCATGGGGAGGGGACGTTGGCATCATATACCCTATCTGCTATTATCTGCCATTGGAAGGCATCGACTGGCTACTGCTTGAAAACCTTAGCCTAGGGAGGACGTGGAGATGGGAGAAGAGAGGTATGAGAGAGAAGAGAGAACAAAACTGCCTGTAGCCCAGATGATGCTGGATCCGTGCTGGCCAGCTTTGCCTGCAGCTTGTTTGGGGCACACGCAGAGCTGGGCTCGCAGGCAGCATTCTCAAAGACGCCTGGCTGCAGATGCACTCAGGGCCTCAGTCTGGCAGCCTCTTCTCTCGGGTGTGTGCTGGCAGCAAAAAAAATCAAGATTTCTGGGAGCTCGAGGGGCTGCTGTAGAAAACTTGCCTGGAGGCCCATGGCCAAAGTGAAGCTGGGGAGACCACATCTGCATTACAACCTGAGGCCCTCCTTCCTGCCCTTGCCCTCCATTAGATCAGCAAATAGACTCTGCATTGTGAATTTGCTTGCTCTCAAACTTTTCTTATTACAGAACCATAGGAACACAGACACTTCAAAGCCCCCAGGAGCCTTCTAGTCCCCACCCCACAGAGCGGCCCCTCCCCACAAAGCAAAATTCTCAGAAAAGATGAGCAAGGACTTCCTCCAAGCACAAGATACCTATTTTCTGAAACGATTTTAATCTTTTTCAATGGTTACTCAATATTCCAGTCTATATAGATGTAATTCTTTAATTACATAAATATTGCATGAATTCATTCTTATTAAAATGCAAGCAACATAAACAGATGTTTCCACTGCACATTCCCCAACCTCACCCTCTCCCAGAAATAAAGAGCTCTAATCAATTTGGTGCTACCCTTCATTATTCTTTTGGAATATGGCATTTAGAATCGAAGTGTGAGTAGGGTTCTTCTTTGGTTCTTCTACACACATATGATCACTGTGCATATTGTCCTGCAGATTATATTTTTCAGTTAACAACGTGACTTTGACATCTGTCCCTGTCGGTCCTTCCAGGTCTGTGACATTCTCTTCCATGCGGGCCGTATCCCATGCGTCCAGGATCTCGCACTTCATCGCTCCCATGTTGACAAACATTTAGGTTCTTTTGCAGTTTGTTTCAGTAATACCACGATACCTCTCTGAGGCTTGCTTCCCAACCTCTCTGAGAAGGCAGCATCTGCTACTGTCTCTCCATGAGAGAGCCTGGGCAGAGGGTATGCGCATTTTAAATTGAGTAGAATACTACCAAATGGCCCTCAAAAGCAGCACAGGAATTCACCTGCCTGCCCTCAGGATGGGGCACAGGCCCCTGTCTGGCCCACTCGGCATCCATTCTAATCTCCTTGTCCCTTGGTGCATTCCATAACAGGAGCTGAAAAGAACAAATAATCATTTTCCCAGCCCCTCCTGCAGCTAAGAGTAGAGAAGTGACACATTTCTGCCCCCCCGCCAAAAAAAAGATACATATGGAAGCATCTAGGAGTAGAAACATGGTTCTGGAGAAGCTTTTGCTTTTCCCAATATAAAAGAAGGATGTGAGTCGGGCCACCCCTTCTCCTTTCTTTCTTTCCTGCTTTAAGCTATAGCAGACCACTTGAGACAATGAGAGTACAGCCACAGGTCACAAATCAACATGCTAAGGATGCCAGAGCAGAGAGACAGAAGGAGTCTGCATTGCTAGTGGCATCTCGGAGCGGCTGGACGGATGCCAGCAGCCACCTACACTGGATGTCTTATTACAGAAGAAAAATAAACCCTCAGTTGTTTAAGCTTCTGCTAGTTGAGTGTCTGTTACTTGTAGCTGCGTGAAAACCTAAATGAGACAGAGCTTTGGCGCCAGGTACTCATTTTTACTTCAATTTAACCTTGCTGTTTATACACTACGGTAACAGAACAACTTTCCTGTTACTCTGTTGAATAGTAAAATGATAACAGCAATAATTTATTCACTGCTCACTTTATATACATTATCTAATATCACAAAAATCCTGAGACACAAGTTAATTGTCTTTATTTTAAAGGTGAAGAAACCAGAGACCCATAAAGCTGAGTTACTTGTCCTCATTCACAAAGCATTCCAACCTAGTCCTAGCTGCCCCCGTGGGTCCCATTCTAAAGTCAGGAGCCCAGGTGGCTTACTGAATCCTATAAGAACAACAGTAGCAGCAGTCAGGTGGCACGTGTGTATGGGCCATGTCATTTACATGGTGAAGCCAAGGATAATGGGGGCCCCATTAGCTGTGGCCAGTGGGTCAAGGTCTTGCTGTTAGCTTTGTTTCCTATCTTCTGCTCTGAATCTGGGCACCCTGGTTCTGTCCTGTGTCCTTCAACTAGATCTGGCCCATTCCTAAGCCTTAAATTAGCACTCCGACTATAAATCTGTCTGCTTTTCACTTTGCGTCCTTTCACTGTCTCTCCTGATGCAATCTGAAGAAATGTTTTAAAAGATACTGTTCAAAGAACACTCTTCGCCTGTATGTCTGTGCATATTATCTTTCTCTTTAATCATTTGATAAACTTTGAACAAATGTATAAAGATAATTATGGAAGAATAATAGTCTCAAGTGTTAATATTGTACAGACTTAGGCCCCTGGCTAATAGGAAAGGAAGGCAACATGTTCCAATACCTTTGGCCCTCAACCAATGTGCCAGGAACTTACCCCAAAGCTTTGTCATAGGATATATGTGGAAATCTTTGTATTTCTAATGAATTTTTGTGGTTGCAGGTGATGTAAATTCCGCTCACACTAATATAAAAAAAACCAAAACCGTGGTTCAGACACGGGCTCCAGTCATGTGCCCGTGTCTGAACCAGTCCCTGTGGACAGAGAAATAAGACACTTTGGCCATCTGAGCCTGCATCATGGTCCCATGATGCCAGAGTGTTTTTAGGGGTTCAGCCCTACCGAAACCACATGCTATGGAATTCCCCTGGACAGACAAAAGCATCAGGTGTGTGCCAAAGTGACCTGAGGCGTTATGGACACCCTGAGGCTTTCGAGGAAGGGGCTAGGGCCTACTGGGTTGCTGCACCTCGCCAGGCAGGCGTGGACTCTCAGCACGTGTGGGGTAGAGGCAGCTCCAGAACTGTCACCTCTTCGTTGAAAAGACTTGGCAGCCCATATCCGAGGGTACAGAGGGTCCCATCTTAATGAGTCACCCTTGGCACAGCCACTGGCTGGGACAGAAGAGGTGATATCCTAAAATCTAACCTCTAGACAAAGGCTGCTCAAACCAGGAGACGTGACAGAGTTCAGAGGGCCTGAGAGGGACAGATGTCTTCGGACCCCTCCACCTGCTGCCTGGATGCCACACTCCTGAGGATATTCAAAGGGCTGCTCAGGCATCAGGCCTTGACACAGTGTCACTCTTTAGGGAACGCACTTGTCATTCATTTTCTGGATTTCTACGTCTGTGTGTCAAATGCACACACACAGCTGTGATCTTCCTGGCTGAAAGAACACAACACAACCTTCTACCTGCTCAGTGATGATTGCATTTGCTTAAGGATTATCTCCTCTAATCACCCAAGAGAGAGAATATTGTTATGAGATAATATAAAGTATATTATATTGGTCTCTGCCCCTGGCACAAATCTCCTAAAACCCTTGTAATTTCCTAAATGATAAGAGCACGAGGAGTATCTCTTGTTCTAATATTTGGTGTCTTTGACCCCGTTCCTGACACAGGACTCCTTAAAGTCTTGTAAATGCCTACATGATAAGAGCACCAGGAGCACCTATTTTTTTTTCTAATGAAGCTACTCTGGATAGGCTCTTGGGTGGCTCCTGGATGTGGGCTAGTCACCAGAAAGATCAAGCTGTGATCAGAAGCTTAGAATGTTCAGCCTCATCCCTCATGAGTGAATTAAGGGGCTGGAAACAGTTAATTGCTCATGCCTACATGAAGTAGCTTCCATAAAATCCCAATATTACACTGTTCAGAGAGCTTCGAGGTTAGTGAACTCATCTACACCAAGAGTGTGACACACCCCAATTCCACAGGGACAGAAAGTCCTGTATCTGTGTATC
Source organism: Macroglossus sobrinus (assembly GCA_004027375.1). Lineage (NCBI taxonomy): Eukaryota > Metazoa > Chordata > Mammalia > Chiroptera > Pteropodidae > Macroglossus > Macroglossus sobrinus. The sequence continues at coordinate 51,607 of PVKZ01002433.1, forward strand.
TCTTCATGTGTATTCTTTATCATATCCTAATGAATTGGTAACCATGGTAAGTATTTCCCTGAGTTCTGGGAGTCACTCAAGCAAATTAATTGTACCCAAGAAGGGAGTCATCAGAACCTCTGCACTGCAGCTGGTTGGTCAGAAGCACCAGTGACAACCTGAGCTTGCACCTGGCACCTGAAGTGTGTGTGTGGTGGTGGCTGCAGGGGAGCAATCTTATAGGACTGAGCCGTTAACCTGTAGGGTCCAACCCTACCTCCAGGTGGGTAGCTTTAGAATTGACTTAAATTGTAAGACACCCAGCTGTGTTCACAGAGAATTGCCTCACGTGGGGAAAAAGTTACACACATTTGGTGACCAGAAGTGGCAGAAGTACAGTGTTCTGTGTGAGTAGTAAAGGAGACTCATAGAAAAAAAAAACACACACACACACACACACACACACAATAGGGAAGAACTGCGTTTCACTTGTTAAATTTTCTAATTTAGAGGTAGTAAGAAAGAGTAAGCTCTTCAGGTTCTTTCATGAAAATAGCTTTTGGTGAGAAATGCTGAGCCTCTTACTAATAAGTAGACAGTGAGATCCTTGAAGGTAGTTATATCTGATTTCTATTTCAGGTACCTACCTGAGGAGAACCTTCCACGTGGCAGTTTCTCACTACAGGTTTTTAGATGCATAATCTTCAAGTTACCTCCAAATTCTCAGTAAAGTGATATTATGCACAACTGTAAGTAGTGATGTTTTGGGTGGAAGAGAGAATCAAGGAGGAGTCATGCCCAACATTTGAACTTAAACCGAAAAGAGTCGCTGTAAGACGGAACACGGAAACCCTAATTTCAGGAGAGTCTAGATATTGGAGTGGGAAGCAACTGGAACAAATTTCAGGTTCTGAATTATTAAAAGTCTTGATGAGGGCACCAGCCCTCTGAAGGATGAGGGATGGAGAGGTAGAGGCCGAACTTCGCCAACGTTGAGGAGGTGACACAGCTGTGGTGTGTTCCGTTGGTGCAGGGCTCATCCACTCTCATCCAGTGCCTCTCAAATCAGGATTAAAGAATTAAGTGCATTTCCACTTTTCTATAGCATAACGTAGTGGTTAACAGCTCGACATGTGGCTCTGGGCTGCTGCGGTGTAAATTTTGGCACTGCCACATATGGCTGCGTGACCTTGGGCAACATGCTCAACCGCTCTGTGCCTCAGATTCCTCACCTGAAAAATGGGAATAATAGTTGTTTCCAACTTTGTGGCGTTGTTTTGGGAAGTTAAAGGAGTTCATATGCATAAGAAGTGTGAGATGAGACTTGGCATATGGAAAGTACTATATGTTTAGCTATATTTATTATTTCCCCAAAGAGGGGAAAAGGACAGTATTATTAGGCAGCGCCTGGGTACTCCCTTTCTTATTTAACGGATGCAGAAGCAGATTATCCCCTCAGAGAGGGTCCCCCAGGAAAGCGGACGCCCTGGGAGTGCTCTGTGCTGACTGTGCAGGTGCTGCGCCCTTCCCTGCTAGCTGAGCCTTAGCTGGACAGCAGAGCCCCCAACCTCAGCCAGCACCAGGGCACCGAGGTTGCTCTCTTTGCAGGACTTGCCCCTCTCAGACATTGAGAGGGCGGAGCACAGGGTGAGTCTGCTTCTCTGTTCTTCCCCAAACCCTCCTCAACCGTGCCTCCTCCTCTTCCCTACACATATACTTTGGGATCAGAGCTGAGTATGATGGTGAGGTGTTCGGTACATGGTTATGGGTCTCCCATTTAAAGAGGACGGACTCATCCCAGTACCCAGTGGCAGGGGCCAGGGGGACACTGAGGGCTTCAGTTCATATCAGGTTGGGGCTTGGGCAAGAAGAAAGCCTTTGCCCTGTGGATTCTTGCTCCCATGCTGGGCTTAGTGAGGTCTGGATAGGGTCTGCTGGAGCAGGGACGAGGCAGCATGAGGACAGCCCTTTGGTGGCTGCCAATCAGCTGGCCGCCAAGTGCAGCCCAGATCTAGGGTAAAGCCAGTCCTAGGTCCTCGCCACTTGAAGTCATCTTGAAGCATCACCCAGTTGTGTAGGCACCCCAAGCATTTCCCAGTTTCCACATGATTCCACCAGTAACAGTGGAAGGAGATGTGTGGGGAGGAGTCTCGGGATCCTTGCATTGCTGCTACAGGATTAGATCTTTACAGATAAGTCACCCTTGACTGCTTATTACTAATGGATAAACAGAATAATTTGAAAAAAGGTAGTGAAGACTGATGCATAACGTGTCCTGTCTCCTCCCCCATGTCACCTCCACAATATGATGAACTCTGCTTGCAAAGTACGTCATTACTCTTGTGAATTGTTATATCCAGGCCATGTCCTCTGCTGTACATTTCATGTCTCACAGGCAAAACAAATAACAGTGAATTAGCTCATAGACACTAAAAACCTCTATGACTTTGGTGGTTCTGTGCTCTACGATGGTGACAGATTTGACTCTCCTGATAGGTAGGAAGGGACAAGGCTTCAGAATTGTGGGGTCCTCCTAACTTTTGTGCATAGTTATGTCTAAAATTCCCTACCTGCCACTCTGGACCACTCACTTAAAACCAAAAGTCTAGTCCTGATAAATAAGATAAGTTTTTACTCTTTTTTTCCCTAGAAGGAGATGACTGTGTGATCCCTTGTGGAACCTTGCCCTTGGTCCATAAGAATGTGATTGAATAATGTCCAATGTCTTTTAGGAATTCCTAATGTCCAAATATAGCCCACTTTGTATTACACAGGCTTTCATCCAGCCAGGATATTATCTGGACAACATCAATAATCAATTATTAGGTAAACTGAGGGGTTTTTATTTTTGGCAGGGGATAGAAATAGTTTATAATTATTTAACCCTGGTTCCCTCAAGCTTTCCGAATTTTTTCTCTAGACCTCTACAATGATGACCTCCCTGCATCAGCCTGACCCAGATTTCCCTTAAGCTGCTGTCCATTGTCCCGTGGGAGTGGAGTGAAAGGGTTATGATCCAAGCCAGGTGGCCAGAGGTGGATTCCAGGCTGCTGCCTGTGGGCTAGCTGCTTAATCTCCTGACCTCAGTGTCCACATCTGTAAAATGAAGGTAGCAATGGTACCTATTTCATCAGTTGTTGGAATACTAAGCATGTTGATACATGTAATGTATTTAATTTGGTGCCTGGCACACAGTAAGAGCGATAGGCATTAGCTAGGATCTTGTCCCATGCATGGGCCATACTGGCCAACGACATGCAAGTGAATTCTCAGGGCTACTCATCGCTCATGGCTCTGCGTAGATAACTCCACAGGAAATGTGGACATTTTTCTAGTAGTATGAAGAATGACTTGCACAGCTGGAAGAGAAAAGTGGTCTCTGGTGATCAGGGTGCACATCTACCTCACTCCCCAGAGATGCGTATGAAATATAAAACCCCAATTCATTCATTTCGGAACCATGAGCTTCATTCCCCAAGACACAGGTAATCTACCATCCAGTTGGGTAGAAAAGTAAAAAACTGACTTCTAGTCTGTGATTGAACCTGAGAGCTGGAGTATAAATTGAAAGAAGAAGAGGCATGTCCCCTGCATGCTGAAAGTATTCCCGTCCTCTTCCAGGAGTGCCTCATTCATTCAAAAATATTTATTGAGCGCCAACAATATGCCAGGCACTGCTGTACATCCCCAAATAGATAGCAATAAACAAGACAAAGGAGGCCTTTGCCCTCTTGGAGCTTACATCATCAAGATCCAACCAACTCCAATATTCTATTAGAATTGTTCATTAATTGCCTCTTTTTAAGTAGCACATTCTGAAAAATGACCAAGAATGACCACAAAATTCTGAAGTGCCCTGTGAATCACCAGAGATGACACGATGGCCACTATAGTTGTGACGTGCACATTTTGTTGCATTCTAATACTTTTTTTTTTTTAAATAGATAGTCCATGTAACATGTCTATACTTTCCATAAATGTTCAATTAAACCGAATGACCTGTTCTGAGACCACAAAGAAAAATACATTCCTTTACTCTGTAAGAAATATTTTTGATTTTGTTGGGTTTCACTTGTTTCTATGTTTTACTTGTATGCATCCTTTGGTCTCTTGCCGACTATTATGTCTTTTCTGACCCACTGGGCTGTGGGCTTCGTAAGGGGAGGAGCCTTCCTAAGCCTGTGCACACCCCACTGATGACATTGCCTGACGACTGCCGGCCCCAAGAAAGGAGGAAAGATCTTGTCTGCAGCCTCATGGCATGCGCAAGCCTTCTCTTGGAACCCTGCCCTGCATGCTGTTTTCTGATATTCAAAGGAAAACCGTCAAGGGAATGAGGCCCTAGCACCCCTCTCTCTTGCAATTCTCTCATCTTCGTGAAGTGACCCGAGGAGGTGGAAGGTCTCCACATTCCTCCCACCACTCTGGTCTCCGCTGCCAGGTTTCCTGGGCAGGGAGCAGGGAGGGTTTGGGAGCTGTTCTTATTTTCGACTTCAAGGACTCTGTCTGCAGGGAAGCCAGGAAGAAGCCAGGAGTGCCAGGGCTTCGTGGCTGGTACACACACACACACACACACACACACACACACACGCCTGCCCTGCCCCATCTGTACCTTTAAAGAAGAAATAAAAACACTCTTGATCCCTTGCTGTAGAGGAGACTCAGGAGCGGAGCAGACACGAGGGAGCGGGGAGGCAGGATGATGCCGCCGAGGGAGAACGGGACAGGGGAAGGAAAACTCACATACGGAAAAGGACACTAGTGGTAGGGAAAGAAATTTTATTTTCAAGCTTTTAAGAGAATAATACAAACAACAGAGAGTTTTAAAAAACCCTAAAAACTAGTTTAAAAAAGTACTTGACAGTGTCCCTTGAATACCCATGGATGACGCAGCCATTGTGCAATGACAACGAGAAACTGCAAGTGACCACCCAGTGGCCTTCCCTGGAAGGGTCCTGGGAACCCGCAGGCAGGGGCAAGGGACACCGCTCCCTGCCAGGGTCCCTGGGCCCACCTCACTGCTTAGGAAGGACCAGGGAGCACTGGCGCTGAGAGCTTAGCACACTGCCCTCGGGGGAGCGTCCCCAGCAGCGAGGGATGCTTCGACTGCTCTCCCCTCCACTCCACTCCCGGGGTGCCTCCAGCCCACTTCATCCTGTTCACTGTAGCGGCTCTCCCTGGAGACCCCTGGGCAGGAGGTGCCCTGCAGCGGGGTCCCTGGGTTCCAGCACGTGCCAAAGCAGGAGTGGGCATGGCACTGAGCATGTCCTGGCCGTGGTGGGTTTGAGTAGCTGGGAATGTTGCTCCTGGATTGACAGCTTTGAAGGCTGACGCCACAGCAGCAGGACTGTGCTTGAGATACTCATGGGAAATTTGTACTTTTCTCTAGTGTGTGTGTGTGTGTGTGTGTGTGTGTGTGTCTGTGTGTCCTGTAAACATCTTTGAGCCAAATCACCATAAAATAAAGTAACAAGGGCACAAAAAGACATCCATTTCCAAAGCCAAGCCCTCTTTGAGCCCACCTGAAGTTGGGAGTTCCGGTTTGGAAGGTGTGAAAGGTTTGTACGGGAGGAGGACTCCCTTCCCTCTGGCCACTCATGCCAACATCTCCCTCCCTCCACCATCCACCCCAGAGTCACGAAAGTTACGAGTTAGAAAGTCTGCCCACTCAGGTGAGCCCAGGAGCTGCAAACCTGTGTGTCCTCCCTGCCAGCCCATACCTGTCCCGCTCCCCCCCACCCACTGCCCATGGATCACAGCCCAGGGAGAACGCCAAACAAGCTCAAGGGCAAACCCAGGCGGGCTCCAAGTGCTTTTCCCTCCCCGTGCCCTTTGCATTTTTTTCTTCCTCCACACGTCCGCATGTGGGCACCAGCACCAGACCCCGCCCACTTTACCCCGAAGCATCCACTTCTTCCAGGTGTTTAGCACATGGGCACCACTGGGCGATTTGTCGTTGTGTCTTGTTAGGATCAGTCTGTATTGCACTTAATCATTGAGTTTGTATTGGTGTTTCTTGCTCTTGTTGGAGAATGGTATTGACTGATTGGAAATCACCAAACTGCTCATGGTACCAGGCTCACTCACTCCAGCTCCAGTCCTGCGCCCAGGCCCCTCAGGCCCCCATCCTCTGCTTGCCCTCCGCTCTGGTCCCTGGGGTGACACCTTACCACCCACACCTGCCCTCCAGAGCAGCGTCCATCCCACCCTCCCTCTCGTGCACAGTCACAGCCTCCCTTCCAGGTGTTTCCCCTCACACTGTCGTGACCCTCATGACGAGCTCTCGGCTGCTGCCCTGGGGGCTCCGCTGTTCGTGAGGTCTTAAGTGACTCAAGATGTGCAGGATGGTGTAAGCACAGTGGTGATCGGACAGAGGGCCTGAGGGGTGGCTGGCTCCCCGGGCGGGGCCTTCCTCAGGGGCCGGGGTGGCTGCAGCCTCCTCCTCTGAGGAGGGGGCATTGGCCTGGGTGGACGCGGTGGTCCGGTTTGTCCTGCCTCCCGATTTCTGATCCTCCAGGTCTTTTGTCTTATCATAGTTCAGCACTTTCCACTGCTGGTTGACAGCCTGCCACCGTTTAAAGATGCGGTACACGGAGGGTCCCTCGTGTATGATGAGACCTGAGGTATCAGGGGGAAGAGAAGAACAAAAGCCAAGTAAGGGAAAGTGTATCACAGCCTCCCTTTATTTATAAACAGACATAGATGCTGGGGGAAGCTGGATTCGTACGGTTTGATTCATTCTTTTCAAACCTGCCTTTCGTCTCCGTGCCCCATGGCTCCATCCCTACACCCCTGGGCTCAGCAAGTCTTTGGTAGGCAGGAGGTGCAGGGCCGCCAGGCCAGACCCACGAAGTAGCTGACCACCTACAGTGATGCCTTTGCCTGTCTCGACTCCACATGCTCACTTCTTGTCTTGACAAACTTCAAATCTCTCATCCATTGAGGTGTAATATAAATATCTTTTCCTCCCTCTACCATGTATCCATGGCACCCAGTATTTAGCAGATGTTTAATGAATCATATGCTTTCAAAGGCACCATAAAAGAAACAGCACGGTTATTCCATACCTGCTGAATGATGTCTGAAACTCTACTGGTTAATTCTTTGCACAAATAGCCCAGTGCTACTGAAATACATATGCCTCTGGGATAAAGAACTTTGATGCAGTTATATTGGCCAGTGGGAAGGTAAAGTCCAAAAACAAGCCATGTCAGACAATTAGGCAAATAAATATTAATTATGTGCCTACTATGTGCCAAATATTAGGGCTGCTGCAGTGAGCAGGAAATGCAGAGTCCTGTCATCAGAGAGCTTACATTCTAGTGGAGAGACACACAGCAGACACATAAACAAGCCAGTGAGACTATTTCGGGGCTGAAAATGCTGTCAGGAAGAGAAACCAGGGTCAGATAGCCACCAGCTGCAGACACTGAGGGTTCTATTTCAGCAAAAGTGTCGGGGGAAAGGCCTTTCGTGGGAGGTAATGTTTGAGTTGAGACTTAAATGATGAGAAGGAGGGATCCGTGTGAAGATGTGGAAAGAGTGCATTTTAGTAATAGGATCTGCAGGTGCAAAGGCCAGGCGGTGAGAATGATCGCAAAAGGTCAGGGAAAAGGTCAGTCTGGCCAGGGTGCAGTGAATGAGCAGGGACGTGCAGGGAGATAACGCAACAGAAGCCAGTCTGTGGTAGGGCCTGGCAGCCACGGCAAGGAATTTATATTTTATCCTGAGTATGATGCGAAGCCATCGAAGGGCTTAATGGAGGTAACCATGTGATCTGATTTCCCCTCCAAAAGTTCATTTGGGCTCCTGTGAAACAATAAACTGAAGAGGGACAAGAGCAGAAGCAAAAGACCACGCAGGAAGTGATGTGATGGTGCAAGTAGGAAATGCTGGTGGCCTAGACAGAGGTGATAGCCGTGGAGACAGTGAGAAATCACTGGAGTCAGGATGTTTGATAGAGGTAGAGCTGATGCGTTGCTGACAGGGGAGATGTGAGCAAAGAGAAAAATCTGGGCAATGCAGAAGCTTGAGGCTTCCACAGTTCGCAGCAGTACCCTTTACTGAGATGTGGAAAGCACGACTGTAAGGGATGTGGGCTTGTGTGGTGGTGGCAGCGACTGTATTTTTTTTCTATTGAGGCGCCAACAAACTACCATATGTTTAGTGGTTTAAAACAACACAAATGCATTCTCCTATAGTTCTGGAGATCAGAAGTGTAAAATCAGTCGCACTAGGCTAAAGTGAGGGTGTTAGCAGGGCTGGTTCTTTCTGGTGGCTTTGAGGGGAGAATCCATTTCCTTGCCTTTTCCAATTTCTAGAAGTCACCTGCATTCCTTGCCTCTTCTTTATATCGCTCTACCTCTTTTTTCCAATGTCACATCTACTAATTTCTGTCATCAAGTTTCCTTCTGCTTCCCTTATTAAAACTCTTGTGATTGCATTGGGCCCACCTGAATCTTCCAAGATAATCTCCCCATTTCAAGATTCTTAAATTACTCCTATCTGCAAAGTCCTTTTTGCCATGTAAGGTAACATCAACAAGCTCCAGAAATTAGGATCTGGGTGTCCTTGGGGGCCATTAATCAGCCTACCACAGTGATAGTGATATTTTGATCATGGTAAATTTAAGATGTCTGATAAGAAATTCACTCGAAGGGCCAGATAGGCAGTTGGACATATGAGTCTGAAACTTAGGGAGAGGTCTGGCCTGAAGCTAGAAATCATCAGTGCTGGGGTGGAATCAAAGCCTTAGTATTAGCTCAGATCTCCTGGGGAGAGAAGGTAGGCAGATGAGAGAAGGCCAGTGACAGGCAGCGGGCTTCTTATATAGAGGTTTGGTGGCAATTTGATGGAAGGAGAACCAGCTAAGAGGCTCTGAAGGAGTAATCAATGGTGTAGAGACAAGACTAGTAAGTGTGGAGACCCAGAAGTCTAGAGAAGGATATCTTTCAGAGAAAGAGAATGTGATAACTGTGAAATATTGTTGAGAGGTTAGCTCAAGCGAAATGAGGAGTGACCATGGGCTCAGAGGCACAGGTGGAGGTCAGATGGTAGAAGTGATAGTGGGGAAATCAGGTAGTCTCATCCAAGTGCATCTTTTTCTTCCATGAAGTCAACAAATGTGGTGGAAGGGATAAGAGGGGAAGTGTTGACAAGTTGTGGTGGAAAGAGAAGGTGGGGAATAATTATCTTGGAAAGTGGGAAAGTGAATTTACAAAGGAGATGTGGTAGAATTATCTGATGGTGTTGGGTGTCCATTTGAAATCTGTGACCTTAAACTTGAAGTGAGTCTAGTCACTGCTTCTGTTTTTCTCACCTTCAACTGCTTGCTAGGTGCATCTGTGGAGTGAGAAGAACTGGATTTAGTTAGTGTAGACTGTTTCTCCAGGCAGGTAAGACAGGAGAGAGCATAAGAATTATGGATGTTTGCAAGAGAGTAGTTATTACACTGGACCATGGAATCTAGGCTGGGCAGAAGGGAAGCAATAAGGGATAAGGAATAACAAAAAATGAAAAGTTATAGAATCAATGACAAGAAGTTTCTATGAAGTCAGAGAATTGCCTTTTTCAGTTTAAAGAAGTCTCCTGCATTTCTTGCCTTCTCCTTGCAGCTGTCAACAAATCAGTAAACTACAAAGATGAGGGAAATACTCAGAGAATGGGATGTTCAAATCCAGATTTTGGAAGTGCTATGGTTCTTGGTGATGGGGTTGAGGCAGGATGGAGAAAAAGGACTTTGGAGGAATGAAGAACTGGGCGGATTATCTGCATCAGCCATCCTCAGTGCTATCAGACCAACTACCCCCTTTTATAACAAATGTATTTTCATACCTCCTCTCTTATCCTGAAATAAAATTCATAAGATAATATAAATCACTAGGGTTTTTTTTTTGTTCAATGAGTAAAATGCCCTAACAAATAAAGAAAAACAAAGAGGAGACATTTATAAGACAGTGTAAATTTTTGTATAGATTTTGGGACACAACTACATTTAAAAAAAAAAATTTTAAACCTCATACATTTCCAAATGCCCCCCAGGGATGGACCACCTCAGCTGAGAAACACGGATCTATAGAGGTGCATAAGTCAGGAATGGTGGGAGGGAACATGTTAACTAGGTACGTCAAGGAATGTTAGTAGGTGGTCAGCAGCCAACAGCATCAAGAAGGGAAAAGGGGTGGGAACCTATGATGACATGCACTTCAAAGGGGCTGGAGCTCCTGAAGGATAAAGAAAGAAAGGCAGTTTGGTAGTAATGGGGAGCAAGGAGGACATGGACCCCACCTCCAGGCCCCATAGAATAAGTATATGGGAGAAAAAGCAGCCACCACTTGAGACAGCCATTCAAGAAACAATGTCCTCAGGAGACAGATGTGTTGCAGTGAAAGGGAAGTGAAAATAACACTTGGAGGAGTGGATGCCAGTGATGGACCATGAGGTCTAGAGAACACAGTAGAAGGGCTGGGAAGATGAGTCTGGTTAAGGGAAGAGCAAAACAGGAAAGTGTCTGTTTGTATCATTAGCATGGTATTGGAGGCTGAGACCTGTGATAGCAAGTGACATGATCGAGGTGAAGCACGATGGGATTTACAGCAACTGTAAATCTAGGGGCTGCTAGTGTGGACCCTGGGGGCAGGAGCTGACTCCCAGGAGCAAAGAGCAGTGAGACACCTCCTCAGTGTCCAGCAAAGAGTGTGGAGGGGAACACCTCAAAGCATCTCCAACCTCCAACACACTGATTCTAGGAGGCAAGACAGCTACCCGCTGCCATTCTTTCCTCCACTACTCTAACAGCTTCTGAAATCATACTTTGTGCAACAAGTCTTCAAAGGTTCAGTGAAGGAGAGACAGTAGTTTCTTAATCTGCTGGGTATGTACCCCTTGAGGATCTGATGAAAACTAAGAACTATCTCCCTGGGAAAAGACCAGACATACAAATGGTCCTTATAATTTTAGGGAGTTTATGTCTTCTGCAAACAACCTGTGGACCTCTTGATCTGGCCTGCCTGATTCTGTACAAGGAGACTTTCTCTTTGCCCTCTCTCTCACTCTTTCCCAATGTGCCAACTCCCATCCCTTTTTTCGTCCTTTTGAATACATGCCTTCGTACCTGTGGCACTGTAGCATCATAAGCCTTGTTTGAACACTGCTATTCTCTTTCCCCTAAATCATAAGCCTCTAGAGGACAGATATGGGTGAGGCTTGGGCAGCTAACACGGTCCTAGCTACTAATGAAGGCTTGGTGATGACAGAGAAGATGGGGCCTCAGGGAGAGAGAAGCAGCATCTTTTGAAGCCCCAAACTAACTCTTTCCAACCCGAGCCATTATACTTGATTCTTAATTAGCTTCTCGATCAAACAATTTTACCCTGATTGAAGAGGGTGGCTTAAATTTTTGGTCTGAATGTTGCCTTCTAATTATCTAACTGTCTCATTTTCAGAAAGTAATTAAACCATTTTAATAGATAGGTGGCTGAAGGGGAGGAAGGTGCACCTGTTTGTGTAGATTATGCTTGTGTGGCAAAAGTTGGAAAAGCACAAACTACCTCATTCACAGCTACTCCCTAGCCCTCCCTCTGCTTCCTGCTCTATAAAGTACTTATTGATTCCTTGAGTGGCAGAATTTTTTTTAATGGAGGAAGATGGGTGAGGCTTATCTGATAGGGACAGGTAAAGTGAGCAAGGTTGAAGAGATGCAAGAGAAAGAAGATGGGTTGGAAGTGGCACAGAGAATGGAGAGAGAGAAAAAGAGAGAGAGAGAGAGAGAGAGAGAGAGAGAGAGGAGAATAGGAGGAAAGAAGGCTATTGGTGAAAGGAGGTAGAGAAGTAGTAGAAGAAAATGGAAAATCAGAAGCCATGGTAATAACAGAACCCAGTTAAGTTTTGATTGAGTCCTTTTCTGGGGTTTTCTAATTAATTTAACAAGAGTTCTTCTCAAACTTTAGCATGCATCAGAATCAACCAGGGAGCTTGTTAAAATACAGATTCCCAGGCCCATCCCCAGAAACTTTGACTCGGTAGATCTGGAGTGAAGCTTAAGAATTTGCATTTCTAAAAAGCTCCCAGGTAACGCAGATGCTGCCAGGTGTGAACCGCACTGGAGTAGCACCGCCTAGAACGTGGTCCTTATTCTGGCCTACTGCCTCGCAAAAGGCTCTAAGCTGTGACAAAAGAAAAAAAGAAAAAAAATTATAAATAAAAGAAATACTCTACTTCCAGATGTGACAGTGGAGAAAAGGCTACTTCCTCTCCTAGACCCAAGGACCTCGGGGCCCCACAATTCAGAGTCAACTCACCGATGAATATGTATTGAACATTGTGCCACTTACTAGCCTTGTGGCTTTAGGTAAGTTACTTCCTCTTTCTGAGCCACAGTTTTCTTATCAGTAAATTGGGGCTGATGCTCCTTCCTGATACAGGGTTGTTATGATGCCTGGCCCAGTCTTGAGCATGCATTTAAAACTCAGTGCCACATGGTATTGTTGTTGGGCTGGGGAGATCACAGGACAGAAGAAGCCCACTCATATCTCTTCCTCCTTCTTCATTGCCAAGCCAACCCCCACACATAAGCACCTGTTCTTCTGTCTCCTTACTGTCCTTCCCAGTCCTTGGCCTGAGTCATTGTTTATCAATGAATAACATTCTAGAACTGAAAGGAGCTCCAGAAATTGATTCTACTGAGGTGGAGAAGAGCCTCATATCCATGTCGCCTCTCCCACCACCAAGTGCCAGTGAAGGGGTGCTCCCCACCCATGAAGAATTAATTACTCACTGTAGACAACTGTGGGGCAAGACTTAGCCCGAAGCCCCAGCATTGCCAAGCACTCACCTTCTAGGTGCTCCCCGTTCAAGGGGCTAGCAAGCCCCATCAGAACCTGCACTAAAGGCAAGCGTGAAAGAGAAACCAATAGAACCAGCTATCTTGGGCAGGTTCACAAGGTGCCACTGGGAGAAGCCAGCCTGACAAGGCCACCAGCCCAATAATATTCTCCAAGGATACAGCTTCGTGCTTCTCACAAGTGTAGGGTACCCCCCTGAGGAAATGGTGAGATCTGGATCCAGGGGCCCCATTTGGACAGGCTCACCTTGGCTCTAATGCTCTGAGTTTGATAGATGCTTTGAGTCACCCAACTCTTCTAGCAACAAAGACTCAACCAACAGAGGATGCTGAAAGCATTCAATTAGGGTGAATCAAAGCTACCTTCTGCTGTTTGTATCTCTCGGGGAGAAGTTGTCCCCTTGGAAGTGACTTCTGAAAGAGTTCCCTTCCTAGCAGGGCCCCTGCTGGGCCAGTTGACCTTGGTGAAGCTGTACAGTGTTTCTCAATGCATCAAATTGAGAACATTCCAGTCACTCTGCTGGAAAATGACTGAGGGCTGAGACTTCAGAATGAAGTGAGCTTAACTCAGTAGGACTGCGTAGGAGAGAGAAATATCCTGGAGCACCAAAGAGCCTTGCATCGGTGTAACTGAGAGGTCTATTCCGGGAAGTGTGTGTGAAGTTATGCCCTGAGATATTGTAGATTTTTCCTGTGGGGTTTCTTTATGAAGCTTAGAGCTCTCACTATCTGGATAGATACAGCAGAATTGGATTTCTCAGCCTTTCTGGATGGTGATGATGAAGGTCATGGTCTGTGATGATGGTGATGATGGTGGTGGTGATGGTGACGATGCAATGTTTATTGAATGATTACTATGTTCTGTCATTCTAAAAGAGCTTTGAAAATATAGTCTACTTTTCACAGAAACCCTGTTTGATAGGTGATATTATCTCTACTTTACAGGAGAGGAAACTGAGATCAGAGAAGCTAAATGTCTTGCCTAAAGACACACAGCTTGTACATGAAGTGGGACATAAATCTGTGTTCACCAGAAACAGAACAAGGCCATTGTCTGGGCTGCTTCCTCCTCTATGCTCAAGGTCAGGTGCTTACCCCAGAGAGCACAGCTGTGGAGGAAATAATATTTTTGGGAAATTATATATGTGTATGCATATGTAGTTTCTATTTGAATTCACAATATGTTTTAATATATGGTACATTGCTATAACAGAGTGGTTAAGGATGTGGGCTTTGGAATCAGAGAAAATTGGGTTCTAGCTGATTTACCTCTTAGCCTCAGTTTTCACATCAGAAAAATGGGCATTATAGTCGTAACTATATCAAAGGGTTGTAGAGAATAAATAAGGTATGCATATAAAGCATTTTCACAGTGCTTGGTACATAATGAATAATAAATATTACTTATTATTTTATTATCATTATTATTAAATATCATAAGACTTCATTTTAAAGGAGTTATTGTAAAGGTACAGAAGTAATTTATGTAAACATGCCTAATTTCTATATTCAAAAAAAGTTTTGTCTTAAAATTCTTAGAATTTTAGATTACCCTTGGGAACTGTAATATTTTCTCTTAGGCTATCCTAGCTTAGAACATTTCTAGAAATCTCTCAATGAGATAGGCTTTTTTTGTGACAGAAATGACTAATTGTCCACCAAAAATTCATACCTCCCTTCCTTAATACAGAGCTGCCACTGAGAAGAAACTGTATTCTCAGCCCTTTCAACCCAGGTGGAGCCAGGTGATTGCTAGTGAATGTGAGCATGAGTCAGGCCAAGGTTTAGGAATTGGGTGTTGAGGGAGAAAGCATGTGTGTCTGTGTCTGTGTGTCCCTTAACCACGTTCTCTTGTTATTTTCTATTAGCTGGAGATAAAAGATTCAAAAGCCCGAGGTGGAAGGTACTTGGGCCCCTGAATCATTGTGTGGAGAACCCCCCACTGATCAGAAACTTCTTTGCATGAAACCACTGATCTGGGGCCTTGTGTTTTTATACATCTGCCGGAGTTATCCAAACTAAAATACCATCAGTGCTAGGTTAGAGGCCACAGGAGAAAGGCAGATTTTGGCATGTTTCTTGTGGTCCCCAAAATGTATTGGTTGGCCCGAGTATCTACCTTATTTACCAGATTGGGCTATTTCTAGCCACAAACCCACCGTCAATGGACAGACATGCCACTCCTGAATCTGTTCTAAAGACTGTGCTGCAGGCACTGAAGGCAGCTCTCAAAAGGTGATCCTAAAATATTTTGAGCCCTGTCAGCACAACTGGACTAAGTGAATTGCGTCCCAATGGGTCTCTTTGAGGGGGACAGTGCTCACTTAGTATGCCTGCTTCTAAATCAATCATCTTCATCCTCTAGACATCCAACGGCTCAGCTGTGGAGAGAGGTGGTCAGGCATGGGAAGCCCTTGGGGTGAGGAAGGGGGTAGATCAGGTGTGAGTTAACAGTTAATCCAGGTAAGTAATCGGGTAAGTCACACGCAGATGAGGGAACGTGGACCAAGCATCACTCGCTCATTTACACAGTTGATGCTCATCAGTTGTTTGGCCTGGGCCCACATTACTGAGAATCCCCCACAGACACCATTGCCAGCCCCTGAGAGCTATGGTATCTTCTCATGACAGAAATAACTTCAGAGCCGTAGAACGTCAGACCTAGAGGACCTCGGAAGTTATCAGGTTCAACCCTCTCATTGTACAGATGAGTGAACTGAGTTGTAGAAAGAGAAGTAGCTTGCCCCAGGTCAGAGAGGCAGCAGGTAGCTCATCTGGTTTTCAGGCCTAGATCGTCTCCCTCCTAGTCTCTTCTACTGCAAAAAATGTGGCTGACTCCTCCAAATTTTCAGTTTCCTAACTGAGAATTAAGAGGTTTGACAGGCAGGGTCATTTCTAGCCCAAAGGAGAGAAAAAAAGGAAGGAATCTTTGTGATGTGTGTGTATTATAGTTAATGTGAATTAAAACCACATTTCAAAAATAATGTTTTTACAGTGCTGCTGCCCCTACCTCCTTCCTACTTGCTATAAATCAGGATTTGAATCCCCTTATCTCAGAGGACAGAGACCAGGTATCTCTAAATCCTAGAAAGGAACCTCAATGGACAGCACACAGAGGAAATGTAAACAAAAAAAAATTTCTATAATCTTGTTAATTACCATATTCAAGTGTTTTAAAGATTTGGAGCAATCTCAGAAATGTTGCTTCCTTTCCTTCCCTTGGCCCCACTGCTCTCACAAGTAAAAAACAAACATGATAAGGATGAGGTCCTCATTTTTGCAGAGTTGACTTTTTGATAGCCAACCTTGTGGTTCTGTGGAGTGAAAAAAAAAATGTTTTTGGTGCCAAAGACCTTAATTAATTTGCTCTTGTTAAATTCTAATAATCTGACCTACTGGAGCAGAGAACGTCCCATTTGTTTTCCATGCGGCTCTGTCAGTTTCTCTGCTGGGGCCAACAACGTCATTAGAGATGACGGAAGAGGAGGCAGTTGGAACGAAAACATTCGATGTAATCAGAGCTTCTCATTGAGCAAGGAAACCCAAAGCTTCAAGAAGAAGCACTGTTCCAAATGACAGCAGCCTCTCAATTATGTGAGGACACAGGGTCAGGGTCTCCGGGCTGTGACTGGATTCAGGTTTTAACAGCCCTGGGAAACCTTTATTGAGGGCCTACTACAAGCAGAATCTACCCTGATCAAGTGCCTCCTGGCCTGGTCACTGATATTTATGATTGCCTGCTCCTTTATGTATGCCATCATATTCAGTTCTCTCAGTAACGCTCTGAAGATGCTGTTATTATCCTATTTCACAGGTAAGGAAAGGGAATCAGAGACTTTTGCTGGGACCCTGGAAACTATGCCAAGATGAACTCCATACCCACTGTTATAGGTCTCACCTCCTTCCTCATGAGCTATCATTTGGGGGCCAGAAGACTAGCCTTGGACTAGAATATGGAGTGTGGCAAGGAGTCACCTGCACAAGTAAGCCAGATCTACCTGGTGGAGGATGTGGTTCCTGCCCTACATCCTTCTAAGTGAATCTGGTATCAAGTGTGCCCTCTGTTAGTTCTGAGAATCTGAATGTCTAGTTGAGCCTAAAAATAAAGATATCCTGGGTAGACCCTGCAGGTAGCACATGATTCTCCCTTCCAGAGAGCCCCTCAAAAGCTGGTACTTTACAACCACTTGTGCAGTGTGTATTTTCTCTCAACTAGGCAGAACACTGCAGTGAAGAAGTGATGTATGCTTGAACTTCACCCTTAAAACCACTATCATCACCACTGATCATCATCACCATCATCAAAATCACCATTATCACGTCCACCACAACAAGCTGCTTGTGCATTCCAACAACTGCCTGTCACGTCCCTCTCCCTTCTCTTGACCACAGGTAGCTCCCTTTTTAATTTTGTCTCCCAGTATTTTCACCACTGCGCAGCCTCTCCTGGGAAAACACTGAACTGGGAGTTCTACTCTGCTGCCTAAGTCAGCCTAAGACAGATCCTTCAGCCTCAGAGTTTTAACATCTGAAAAATGGAAAGACTATTCCTTGACCCCGGGGCATGCTCTGGAACTGAATTAGCTTCGTTTACAATCAACAAAATGATGTAGAGCACTCTAAACTCTTTAATAATTAGATACTTTAAATATATCTGACCACTTTGGATGGCCCCAAAGAGCAGTTAGGGTCTTTATGCATTTCTCTCCCAGCCAATGGCTGTCTCCAATAAGTCACTGGCTTGTCAGAGTAGAACGGATACATCATGGTGTCGTTGTGCATCTGGGAAATTGTTTTCGTAAAAGCTTACAAGTAAGGAAAACAGTGTAAACACTCTTGATATTTATCTCACTTTCCATCTCCCAGAAAATGAGTGACTGCATGCCACATGTATATGAGAAGAGAAAGAATTAGAGAGACAGAAGTGGGCCAAGGGGAAGCAGGCAGAGAGAGAGAGAGGAGCAAAGAAGGAGACAGAGGAGTAGACGGTGCCATGGAGCCCTATTCAGGAGGAGACACTATGAGCAGGACATGCCAGAGCACCAAGCTGGCCAGAGCAAGGTGCCGAGAGCCACAGGGGTTAGGCATGTCTGTGGGGGCCCCTCCTGTAAGTGGGCCCAGGTATACCAGTCACAGGTGGCATCTGTAGGTAGCTATAAGTGTCACTGCAGGACTTCTGCTCGCTGATGCAAGAGGGCTAATGGAAAGAGCACTTGACTGATGGAATGAGAGCTTGCTTACAATCTCAGCTGAGCAACCTTGAGCAGATGTCTTCCCTTTTCTGGGACCCAGTTCTCTTAACAGCAAAGCAAGGAAGTTGTACTGGTCGATTGTATGATTTCTTCTATGTTCAGTTCTCTCAGTCTTCAGATCTATGGAGCCCTGAATGGTAGATGGTATTTATGCTTCTCTCTCACCTATGCTCCCTCCAGGGGCGGAGGTGTGAACCTCCCTGCCCACCACCTCTTAGATGTGGGGCTTGTTGGTGCAGGAGCAGCATGCCAGTCCTGAGCAAAAGCTTTGAGAAGCCTTGCAAGCTTTGACCAGCCCTCCTATGCTCCTGCACTTGGCTAGGAGAATACACCCTCAAGGTCTCTGCTTCCTTAGCCTGGGTCAGCAGGCCCAAACACAGTGCACAGTCAGAAGCTAAGCCCAGCCAAGCCCAGCAGAGCCACAGCCATCTCACGGACCACTGAATGGGAAATAAATGCTTGTTGTTATAAGGCCCTGCAATTCTGGAGTTGTTTGTTACTGTTACTGCAGCCAAAGCTGAGTAATACACCATGTGACAGGAAAGCATGTCTCATAGGAGCTCACATCAGGGACAGATCAAAAGCTTGCCTGAAGGAGAATGAAGGGCAGCTGGAGGGGCCCCTACAGGAAGGCCCTTCATTGCTTCCCCTTCTATGCCAGAGCCCTATGCCTCCATATGGACACACACCTGGTTTCTGGCATCAACAACTTAAGCCTCAGCAGGAATAGGAAACGAGTTTTGTGGGAGAGGGAACTAAATTAGAATGCCTCAAAGTCAAATTCCTCCCATTAACAGTCCTCTCCCTTCCACAGCCCTCCACACCTGGGCAGTCTTCCTTTCAGTGCCTACGTGGCATCATTAAAAGTCTCTTAAACTGGGGCTTGATGTATTGTTTTAGCTAGCATGGAGAGGCAGCAAGATGCAGACACGCGTACAAGTTCCACTGTCACTGGTCTCTGGCTACTGTAATCTGTATGCAAATCTACGGCATCTCTGATTCTAATATTAAAGGATCCCAGAGAAACGCACGTTAATATCATCCCAGTCAAATTCTAGCTAATAGATGTTTTCCTGCCAAACGGAGCAGTATAGCGTATTTGATATAATACACAAAGGAATGTGTATTATATTAGAGTTCCAATATAATGTGTATTATATTAGAGTTCCACTGTGGAACTCTAATGCTGTCAGCACTATGGCTTGGGGTGGGCGGGGAGTCATCTGACAGTTCCCAATAGGATGTGCAACCAGTGCTTAAGCATGCTTCATGTCACTCAGAGAAAGCCAGGACCATTCCCCACCTCCTCAGTTACTTGGGAAGAACAAATCATTTCCTGGGAAATACAAAAAGACCCAGCCCTCCATCAACCATCCTAACATGATGGAAGAGAGGGGAGCAGAGGTTTTGGAATGAGATACAGAAGAACTCAGATGATGAGTTTCCAACTTTTTCCTAAAACACTGAAGCCTTTTAAACAGAATCTTAACTAGAATGGAAATAGACGTAAATAGATAAAAGTACAGAAGCTCAGGAGAAGCAGGGGTGAAGAGGCAGAGCCTGTCTGGGCAGCATCCCCTCCTCTCCTCCAGAAGGTGGGTCCTGAAGCCATGTGTGGAACCCCAGGGCCACACACAGTTTGAAAACCATTAAACTAGAGAAATGTTGGGCATTAGAATTGGCTTATGGAAAGCTGAAAAAAGTGGGGAGCAGGCAACATCAATGCTGTTTCTGGGCATTTTGCTGTGAAGAGAATGGAACTAAGTGTCCAAGCATCTCTTGTTGGCTTGGCAGCCACAGTACACAACAGAGAAGCTTTCCACCTCCTGCTTGAGGCAGATAGACTCACCAACTAAGCTTTCTCAGATTTTCTTAGTGGCAAGCCTCCTTATCCTTATTTTCAACCGGATGAGACAGATTTGCTTGGGAACAAATTAGATCTTCCTTCTTTTCCCTGCTCACCCTTCCTCCCTACCCACCACTCAAAACTAAGGCACTGGCCCCTCCTGATTGCACAGGTTTCAAGGTTGGTGACTTCTCTGCTTTGATCTTCCAGAGAGTGGGATCCTGAGGGGTTTGTCTAACTCACCTGCATGTGGCTCCCCACTTCCCATAGAAATAAGCCCCTAGACCCACCTATGCACACCACATCCATGAATCCGTACATCCCATAGCAGATCTGGAAGAGGAGGTCTTGGCGCTGCCATTTTGCCGAGGGACTAAAGGTCGACCAGATGAGCCAAGAGATGCTGGCGATGAGGAAGAGGGAACCCAGGATGGCAGCCGCAATCTGAACCTTCTCAATGACTGTCAGAGAGATGGCCTGCCACTGCAGAGAAGAGAACAGTAGGTTAGGTGTTGCTCAGATGCCCTCACCTCGTTTCCATGCCATTCCCATCCCGCTTCCTTCTGTCACCCCAACCTCACACCTCTGGTTTAGGATTTAGACCAGGGCTTTCCAACAAATTTCTATGTTTTTACATTGTACTTTTGATGTGGAGAAAATCTACATCACACCAAATGATCAAGAGTTATTGTAAGGAGGGGATTCTGGGTGGGCATGGCTGAGAAGGAAGGCCTTTATGGTCCATTATGACACAGACAGAGGAATAAGAAGGAAGAAGTGAAAATGCAGAGCTAGTGTGGGTGGCATTCCAGCACCCAGAATATTCTTTTCAGAGCAACTCTGTTTATTTTCACATTAATAGGAGGTGAGAGGGCAGAGGCCTTTTTTTTGTACTTGTTTTCTACAACACCTGGCATGCCATTTAATATACATGCTAGAGATTACCAATTCAGCAGACAGGGAGAAAACACAGAATGTGGGGGACAAATAAGAACAGTATAATTTACTGAATATATATGAACACTGAGATTTCATTTTTTTAACAGAAAAAAATATTATACTAATAGCAGTAATGATGGATGGGTGGAAGGTTAAGGTGTGGGCCAGTTTCAACTCAGATATTTTATTATTCTGTGGCTGGTCTAGGTAGCAGAGGCCTAAATGAGCCTGGAGTTGAATTTTAGTTTGGGATTTACTCATGATATCACTCAACATATATGTACTGAGTATTCTCTATGAGCTAATCACTCGGCTAGGTGCTGACAATGAAGTAGTAAGCAAAAACATACAAGATTTCTGTTCTAATGGAGCTTACAATCTAAGAAACACAGTCAACCAAATAATTATTTACAACTGCAAGGGAGGTACATGGCTCTGTGAAAGCCTATGGTAGGGGGATTGGACTTCCTAGAAGAAGCGAAGCTTGAGTTGAGTAAGAGTTTATGAGGCAAAGAGAAGAGGAAAGAGTGCTTCAGGAAGAGGAAAGAGCATGTGCAAAGGCCCTGTGACAGAAGACAGCATGATGAGTATGAAAACCTGGAAGAAGACTAGAGTGGGTAGAGCAGAAAGAGCAAAAAGAAGTATGGAATGAGATAGCTGGGAATGTAAGGAGGGCAGACCATGTGGAATCTTGAAGAATAAATGCAGATTTTTTACTTTGTCCTAAGAGTAAACATGATGGTATTGAACATTTTTAATCAGGGAAGGTGAACAGTTTTACCAGGATCAGATTTGGAAAGGTGGAGGGAAGGACACTCTCCTGAATGTAGGAATTTGCATGACACCTTGCAGAGAACACCCCCAGAAGGCCATCAGCCAGAAGTGGAGGAAAGGCAGACTCCCTTCCATCTGCCAACAGTGAGCCCTCACTACGTGTTAAATGGCCTAGATGGGAGCACTGATTCTGGCTCCAGTGGGTCTGACCAATGGCCCCTAAGGAATTGCAACCATTGGAAAACATTTCACTTGCTAGTCTAGATGCAGGACATCAGCCTTTACATTTAATTATACAGATAGCATCCCCTTACAGGTAATTGGACCTTGAAATTTTCCACTGCTTCCCATAGCCTAGGGTTACACATAATAAAGGAATTTTCCAGAAGATAGCCTGATCCTACAGACTTTGCTCATATACAACAAACACTCTTTCCAGAGCCTGCCTCATTGTCTGTGAAAAAGGCTCCTGACTGAGGTTTTTGTTTCTACCATTGAGTCATCAATAACTCTCATGTCCTCCTCCAGACCTTAAAAATCCCAAATAGAGAGGCACAGAAAGGTTTGCTTAATCCCTAAAGCCCCTTCTTACCACCCCACAAGCCACCTGTGGAAACTAACCAGAGCCCCAACTACAATCTGAAGCATGAAGAAGGAGTGAGGTGAGCGTGCTATGGACAAGGCTGTCCTGTCTGTCCCAGGTGAGGCTCCATGAGAGGTGTCAGGAACAGAACTGCAAGGAGAAAGCAGAGAACAAGACTCTGACATCGCAAAGGAGGCTGGGAAGGGCAGAAGGGCTCCAGAGGTGCCAGGCTCTGCCACCACCAGACTCTTGGAACTTCTTTCCAAGTGAGATTCTGATTGCAGTATCATGAAACTTCTCCATGCCCTGACCTGTGTGTAGCACCAGTGACTGCAGAGACAAAGGAGGAACAGCATGAGCCTGGCTGCTTCCTCCCATATAACAGCAAGGGGCACTGAGCACGGGGCCAGGGGACCCGGTTCTAGCCAAGGTCTGCTCCAACTTTTGGAACGTGAGCTGGGCGAAGTCAATGAATCATAAAGACTATCAAGTTTCCTTTTTATAGAAATGGAAATAATTAGTCCTTCCCACTTCCTCGAGTGTTATGGGGGTTAAACAAAATAACTCTTTAATCAGTGCTTTGAAGGGTATGGGCTGCCTTCATTCCTATTCTACATTATGTTTTAGCAGAAATACAGTTATTATGCATGTCGGGGTGGGGGCTTCCTAAGCGTACTCAGCAAACTCTGTGCCAGGCACTATAGGGTAGAGATTAAGGGCCAAACTCAGGAGTAGACCCCTGTTATGCAACACTGTTCCACCAGGGTAGCCTTGGGCAAGTTGCTGACCTCTCTGTGCCTCCATCGTCTCATCTATAAATTGGGAATAAAACAGTACCCACTGCACTGGGTTGTTTTCAGTGTTAAATGAGAGAATGTATGTGAATATTTAGAATACTGACTGGTTCCTAATAAGCACCAACTAAACGCTTATTAACATAATTGCCGTTCAGGTGTAGCAGGAGGGTAAGAAGCAGCCGCGGAGCCTCGAGATCACAAGGCCTGACATTCTTCCTTTCTCAGTGGCTCTTCTGCTAGAACCAGAGCTTGCAGAGGTCCCTGAGCTAATGTGCTGTGGCGACCACTGTTTCTCACAACTCTGTGTGGGGCATGAACCAAGAGGTGAGAGACCGGAGCCCTGGAAGAAACGACCCCACCCCGAGTGGAGGTGGCCCCACACCCATCCATCGCCCCTGCGGAGGTGGCCCCACACCCCGTCCATTGCTCTGCTCACTTCGGGCTCCACCCTGTCCTGTGGGCCGTCCAGCTGGACGGCAGAGTAGAGCTGCTCCACAGTGGCCGAGCAGGCAGCCGTCTCACATCTGGCTGGCCCGGACACACAACTGGGACAATGTGGACAACGACCACACAATGCTGCTGCTAGTCCAAACTACTTCCTTCTTCTGGTGCCGTCTGGAGAGTGAAGTGGTGTTGACTGAGCAAACACCATTGCATTTCCAGGAGCAACAGAGTCATGGCAGTAAGTTAACAATAAATTCATAGGACAATCTTGTCAATGCTGCTATTTGCTTACTGTACTTATGAGATTAGAGTAACATTTTTTTTAATCCCAGGAAAAAGTTATGTTTTTTTTTTATTATTATTTTACAAGTCAAAGGCTTATGCCTGTTTATGAGCCATGGGGGCGCTTTGGGATGGGGCTTGCATGGACTCTGACCCTTCTCCGAGTCTTGAATCAGCTGAGAAAGAAGGAGAGAGTTAATGTACCCAGAGCATGGAGTCAGCTGTCTCACGACACTGCTATTTTAAGACACTGCAAAATTTGAAATGAATGATTAAAGATGGAGCCAGTGCAGAGAGAGGTGCCTCTCATTCTGACCCCTTGGTACACCATCAGGATGACTGAGGCGCCTGGGGGTTTTAATGCCTCCTTCCAGAAAAATATACCCCCCTGGTCCACATGTAGGTACTGTGCCCCCCGCCCCACACACACACACACTCATGCCTGGAAGCTCCCCATGTAAAATTGTGTGGTGTCTAAAATAAAGCACCCTAGACACTGCAGCTCCAGGTTTCACTTGCCCCTCCATGCAGAGACCATCATGGCCAGACCACGGCCCTCCTGGGCTACTCTCCCCCTCCCCCTCAGGGAGAAGTACTGAAACAATTGTGTAGGCCACTGAGGCTCCCATCCTCACTAGCCTGCTGGCTAATTGATTATGCGGCAACTTAATTGACTGACCATGCATACATGGAGGTATTTTCAGAAGCTAAGCATTCTCTATATGTGTGTGTGCTTCCCAGGGAAAGCTTGGGAGGATTGAGTTGGGAGGATTTATGAGGTGATGCAGGGCCTGCCAGCTCCTCTGGGATGATTGATGTGTCAGGGCAGAGCGGAACGGGGGAGGGGTGATCCCTCGGTTCTAACAGGTCCAGCTCTGTCTGAATCTGCTTGGGAGACCCCACCCTCAGCCCTGGCCCTCCCTGCCCTTGCCCTTCACAGTAGCTTCTTCATGGTGTCTCCCTTTTTCCTTCTTATTGCCCATTCTCCTCTTTTCTTCTTCCTCTGTCTCCTGTTATTTTTTTTTTTTTTTCTGATCCCCTTGTCACAAGAAGTGCAGTCTGTGGACCAGCAACATCCATATCACCTGATAGCTAGTTAGAAATGCAGACTCTCAGGCCTCTTCCCAGACTCCTGAATCATTGTCTACATTTTGACAAGATTCTAGATGAACTGCGTGCTCGTTAAATTGTGGGAAGTGTCACTGACTCTCCTCACTCCTTACTTTTTCTTTTCCCCAACCTTAGCTTTATCTCAGTCTTTCTCCTCACCCCTGCCACCCTCTGTTTTTTTTACCATTCTGCTCTCTTACGACCTCTGGTCTTTCTTTTTTTCTTTCCTTCTCTCTTTTCTTTTTCCTTTTTCTTCTTCCTGCCCTTTCCTTTCTGCTTCCTTCCATCCATCCATCGATCCAGCTAGCCATCCATTAACTCTTTTATTCTCTCTTCCATCTGACTCATTGTACATCTATATCTATTTCTCTCTCTCTTTGCCCCACCCCTTCCTCCTCTTCTTGCTGAGACTTAAGAAAAAACACAAAAGTTATCTCATTTCCTCATGCCTTCATGCCCAGGTCTTGCCCACCTAGCCCCTCCCATTCCTTTTCTCCAAACTGCCCTGACTCTTAGGTGGAACCATCTTCCAGCAGGAAAGAGGGCGGTGTGGGAGTACCCAAGCCCCAGTGCCCCCAGCATCCCCAGCGGCCCCAGTGCACCCCCCCCCCCGCCGCAGCCAGCATGCAGCCCCCAGCTGTACCTGCAGAGGATTCTTTGTGCTTATGGCAATGACGTGGTACTTGTAGTAGCACAGCTCACAGCTCCAGCAGCCCCGCTCGCTGATCCACTTGATGAGGCAAGGCTGGTGTGTGCACTTGACCGAGCCATCACAGCGGCACGGGCTCAGCAGCTCCCCCTGCAGAGAGAGAGGCAGAGGGTGGTGAAGCCCAGAGTCTAGCGGGCAGACAGGTGGCTGGGTGGGTCAGACCTCCCCACTCAACCTAGGCCACCAGAGCCCACTCCTACTGTGGGAGCCAAACAACTTTGATGAACTTAACTACCAGTTCTGAGCCCTGGATCCCACTTGGTGCTGCCCAAGTCCTAGGGTTTCTGTTAAAATGAGTGAATTCATTTCTGTGGACGCCCTCTGCCATCCAAGCCAGCTTCTTACTGCATTCTCTTTATAGACTTAGTTGCAAGTCTCAAACTCAAATGCCCTCAGGGCCAGACAGGCAACATAAGGAACAGAAATCACATGGTGGGGAATGAGGCAAATTGGAGGTGCCAAACTCAGGTTTAAAGGGACAGCTACCATCAGCTCCAACCAGCTGTACATGTGGGAATCTGGGTGGCAGTTTTGATGTAAATGCTCCAGGTCCAATGTTAACAGCTAGTACAAGTTTGAAAGTGCAAGTTTGAAAGTATAGTGTGAAGGTCATTTTGCCCAAGTTTAGAGCTCTGATCTTGAGCCTTTGCACTCTTCTGCAGGCCAGCACGTAGAGACCCAGGTGTCCTCTGTGAAGCCTCTCCACCTGGGTCCTAGAGTGACAAAAAGAATGGCAAGTGGGGGCAGGCCTGACTCCAAGGACCTAGAAGGTTGAAACCAGCTCCTCTCTGGCAGCCTTGGGCCTCACTGGGAGTGGCTGGGAAGCCCAGTAAGGGGGAATTGGGAGCAGGGAGGCAAAGGACCCACTCTGCTTCTCCAGTACAGGCAGGCCATCTTCAAGGTGGCTCTAGGCCCTTCCACACCCCCATTATAGCATTTCCCCCATTTGTCCCTTAGTCATCGCACTGTGGCACCTCACAGAGACAATATCTTTGCACCTAGTACAGTACCCCAAACAGTTAGACACTCCACTCAGATTTGCATACATATCTGAGGTTTTGTTCTTTTAGGACCTGGCCAGCATCCTGCTCAGGCGGGCAGCTGTGGCTCCTGGAAGAGGAGCAGAGAAGGCAGGAGATGCCCACCTCACTGGGTACTCACCCCTCCCATGACGGCCTAAAGGCGCTCAGCAGTGAGTAGCTGCTGCGTGTCTCTGAGAAGGAAGAAAGAAGGGTGTCGGGGGAGAGGTGCTAGGGGAGAGGCAAAAACCCTTATTATTCATGGCAGCATTTCCTGGGCTCATTAATTCTAGCAGGACGAGCGGGGTTTGATTAATCGGGTTGTTAAGCAGCCATATCAAATCACCGATCAGGTAAAAGACACTACTCCTGGTCCCTGACAATAGTGCCAAGCGACAGTGAAGGCTGTACTCCTTGCTTCCCAAGCAGCAGCCACGAGACAGGGCCGGAAGGGCTGGGGCACAACTGATAACAAGACCTGGGTCCACCATCATGCCTCTGGAGGTGACACCATCAGGGCTCACTGGAGCCCCCCTCCCAGCCTCAACATGCTTATCTGAGAGAGGGAAGCGTGACCCGGCCAGGTTCCAGTGCTTGGCTATGGGACCAAGAGGTCAATGGTGTGCCGCTTCCTCTGGAGCTCCTGGTCCCCACTCTTTCCCTTAAGACTGGACAGACAACTCAAAAGACAGAATAGGGACTTTCTTCAGGTGTCACAAATATTAGAAAGCAAGAACACCAATACTGTTAGAAAGTTTAATCAAGGAAGCAATCTAGATTAAAAATAAATAAATAAATGTGCAAAGGAGCTATTTTAACCTTGGCATTCATGCAAGTTTTATATTTTATGGGTTAGTATATTTTTATGTACATTGGGAGGAAGGCCATATTATTTTTCT
Organism: Macroglossus sobrinus; assembly: GCA_004027375.1. NCBI lineage: Eukaryota > Metazoa > Chordata > Mammalia > Chiroptera > Pteropodidae > Macroglossus > Macroglossus sobrinus. The sequence goes on from PVKZ01002433.1 coordinate 79,081, forward strand.
GCGTGTTTAGGGTTTCTGAGGGGCCTTAACCTGAAGGCTTCACCATCTTTGACTGGTCAGACCTGCGCTTCTTCAAGAACAAGGGAAAGGAAATGAGCCAGCAGCCAGACAGACTCTGGTTAGACTGGATTTTCTTTGCAGGAAACACTGATAAAAGCTAAAATGGTGGAACACGCAAACTGAGGCGCTAAACATCTCTCAAATTATCATGAGACCTCTACCGAAGGAAAAGGTTAAATGACTAACTCAAGGTCACTCAGCCAGCCAGTGGCAGGGCCAGAATGTGAAGCCAGGTCTTTCTGACATCAGACTCTGAGCTTCTCACCACACCACTCTGCTCATCCCCCTTCTCACTCTTGTGCCCGATGTCCTTCCCACACCTGTGCCCATGGGTCTCTTCTCTGTTTCCCCTTTCTAGACTCCACCCTGTCCCTGGCCCAGCTCAGGCCCCTCCACCAAGATACAGACCTGTCTCCTCCCCAGAATCATCATCCACAGTTTGGCACCTAATCATTTTTCATTTGTTCTAGGGTGTGGGCTGCTCCTGCATACCCCATAGAACTGGCCACATTATGGGTATAAAGGTGCATTTACTGACTGGACAGGCACCGGGGTATGGGAGAAGCCGAACCCCTCTGACCCAGCTCCTCAGGCTCCAGTCTTGGGGCTGGGAGGTGATTATGATCTTGTCCATAGAGCTCAGCAAACTCCATAGATCAAAGGGGCTTATTAAATGCAAAGGGCATCAGACACTTCCTCAGTGATCTGCTTAGATCTTTGGGTCACAGAGACTGCCCTGGGAATGACTAATGTGAGAAAAACAGGCTCTTCTCTAATCCCCAGCCCCCATGGGACGCGGTGCGGGGGAGGGGAGAAGAACATGGTTTTTGGAAACAGACTTCTTAGGTTTCAATGCCTCCTCACCATCTACCGGCTGCGCAGACTTGGGCAAGTGTCTGAACCTCTCTTAGGCTCTGCTTTTTCATGTTTCTTCATCTCTCCATTGTGAGCAACAATCACTCCCTCGAGCGTGGCCGTAAGGATAGAGTGAATTCGGTCACACAAATTGCTGGACACAGTGCCTGGCACAAGTAAGTCCTCTTGGGAAAATATTACAATTCTCACTCCCATTCTCATAAGGACATTAATGTCATAGTTTTTTTCTGCTACAGCTCTACTGAATTCTCCTACTACCAGAGAGGTAAGGAAGGGAGCCTTGCCTTATGTAAAGGGTCGACTGAGCCCCAGAGAAAGGTTGAGATTAAGGAACTGCCTAAAAGTATGTGTGAGGTGGACAAGAGATCAGAACATGGATCTCCTGACTTTGAGCCCAGGGCTGTCTTCTGGGATATCATGAGGTCACTGAAAGTGTTTGGGGGCCCCTTTCCCTGGGGATGCTGAACAGAGGGCCACGAGCTCCTGGATGGGTTTAGTGGGGTTGGGCTAGAGGCAGGAGGCTGGACAAGGTGATCCACTGCCCTTGGCTGTAGCCAAGCTGGTGGGTTGGAAGAGAATGAGATGGGTTCTCCTTGCTGCCAATGACACGGCAAACTGCAGGCACAAGACTCCAGTCAGTTCTTTATTCACAGATTATTCTCTGTTTATTGGGGTTTGCTTTATATTTTTCCTCCCCTCAATCTCAGTGGACTCACTCTGGAGTCCTTAGGTTACCTGGTTGCCATAGCAGTGGTAGGTAAGACAAAGACTTCCCCTTTCAATCACACAGGTATCAGGTACCCCCACAACTGAGCAGAAAGAAACAAATAACATCTAATAAAACCAAACAGCCCTAGCCCTCCTGCAGTGCACAGCTCTGGAGATTAAAACAAAGTGGGCAATAGAAACATCTGCCTTGGGGTGCAGTTTAGGGGCCTCTTCCTCTACTGAGACTGATATGGGGAATAAGAGCTTGGACTCTAATCCCAGATAGACTCAGGTATATCTAGGCCCTTACAAGCTGTGTGACCCTGGGTGAGTTGCTTAACCTCTCTGGGCCTATTTCAATCATTCCTTTATTCATGAAATATTTGTCTCATATGTTCCAAATCCTGTTGTAGGTCACAGGAATATAGCAGCGAATGGAACTAAGCAAAACTAAATTAAAAAGACAGACAATAAAGAAGATAAATCAGTAAACTATAAGCACCTAAGGTACTATCATGTGCTCTGGAGGAGAATGAGCAGGAAAAAGGGAAATGGAATGCCAGGGAAGGGGCAGGTTGAAATTCTAAATAGGGTGACTATGGAGGCTTCACCACACAGAGACATCTGAGTGAAAACCCCAGGAAGGTAAGGGAGCAATCTTTGCAGCTATCTGGGGACTGAGCATTCTAAGCTGCAATTGGCCCTGAGGCAAAAACATGCCAGACACGTCCTAGGGACACCACAGAGGCTGGTTTTACTGGGGCAGAGTGAATGAGAGGAAGGGGAATACGAGATGAGGTCAGAGACATAATGGGTGCCATTTGACAGGATCTCTCTGGCTGCTTTGTTTAAAGTAGACTAGAAGGAAGTAAGGAATGAGTAGGGAGACAGGAGGCCGTTGCAGTAATCCAGGCAAGCAATGATGCTACTGGGGACCAGAGCTGTAACAGTGGAAGTTCTGAGAAATGGTCAGTTTCTGATTATATTTCTAAGATACACATGTTAGGAATTGCTGATGGATTAGATGTGGTGAATGAGAGGAAAAAATCAAGAATGCTGCTGATTTTGGCCTGAGCTATGAGAAGCATGGAGAGGTGCCTTCACTGAGATGGAACAGTGAGTGAAGGGCAGGATTTAGAAGGTAGATTGGGAGCTCAGTGTGGACATGTCGACCTCGAGATGCTTATTAAATGTCTACATGAAGACATTAAATAGAGACTGCAGTATATATTAGTCTGGAGCTTAGGGGAGGGGTCCAGGCTAAGCTATGAATTTGAGAGTCATTGGCATACAATATTTAATGCTATGAGCTTGGGTGAAATCACCAAAGGAGTGAGTGTACGCGGGAAAGAGGATAGGTACCAGGGATGCTCCCTGGTGGACACCAAGATGTCAGAGCTTGGGAGACGGGAAAGAACCAGTAGAAAAGACTGAGGGGGAAGGTCACTGAGATGAGAAAGGAACATGATATTCCAAAAGCCAAAGAGGAAGATAAAGTGTTTCAAAAAAGAGAGCGATCTGCCCCGTCAAATGCTCCTGGTGGGTCAAGTTGGATGAGAACTGAGAATTAATCGTGGATTTGGCAAGCTTTCCTTTGTTTTCTTCTATTTTCCAGGGGAGATATGAAGTAAAGTCATGGGCTGAAAGTGAAGGTGGTGGAGGAGATATTGGAGGTCCGATCATTGGTTTAAGGGATTAGAGAAACAAAGTGAGGTTGCTGGCAGCACTAAGGGTTCTTTCTATTAAAATAAAATGGCCTCTCTGTGAATCTAGGGGCGGGAGGGTAGTAAGAGAATGTATTTAGTACCATGCCCCGCACACAGTAAGCTCTCAGTAAATGCTGGGTGATATGTAAAGGCTATAGCAGATCTCCTTGTCTCTGAGCCTGCCTTCTCACCTACTTCAAACACTGGTTGATGTACTTCTTTCCTTTCTTCCTTCTTTATATAACATTCTCTTTTTATTCATAATTTTAATGTTGTAAACATTCCACAGTTCTAAAGAATACTGTTACAGACATCCTATCATCTACTACTTCAGTAATTAAATGAGGCTAGTAATTATTTTTCCTGTTTGACATATATGATACCCACTTGGAGAGGTCGTTATTTGCTCAAGAGAAAGGCAGAGCAAGGGTCTGAAACCAGTTCTGTCCATCATGCTGCCTAAACTCAAAGCATCTCTGCCCACTCCACTGTCACCTGCCTTTCATCTCTTCCATCCCCGGCAGACTTGTCCATCAGATCTTTACCTTTCCAGCTATGATAAGAGAGATGGCCTCGCTAGCTCCCCTATTAACATCTAAGCACAAAGGCAGAAACCCTTTACCCCTTTGCCCCTCTCCTCTGAACCCAAGTCCAGGTAGTGTTCTTTGGGTATTAATTCGAAGTACTGGTGGAGAGGGAAAAAGATGGGGTTTAACTTTCCCCTTGCACCCTCCTCACACACTCCCACCCTTGGTAGTGAGGAGACATTTGTTAAATCAAAATTAAGAGACAGAGATTTTTAGAAGCACAGTAATACATTAAAGTTTTCTCTGAGATGCAGTCTAGATTAATAAGGAAGATTATTGTTGCCTTGTAGGTTTTCCACCGTGAAGACTCAGAAGATCTAAAGCCTTAAAATCAGAATGTCTTCTCCTAGGTGTACCCAGAACCGTGTGTGTATTAGGGTGGGGAAAAAGGGCATAGGGATAGGAAAAGTTCACTGGGATTGTAGAGAAGAATAAGGAAAGAGGCTAAAGACAGTAGGAACTCCCCAGCGTGCATTCCAGGCACTCTCTATGAGGATGGATAGTCGATTTGATAGGGAATGTGAAGAACTGTTTTATATCGCTCTCCGAACTCCACATATTTGGGAGACCAGCTAACAGTAAGGATTATGAGTGATACTTCCTCCTAACTTTATGGGCACAAGCAAACTGGTCCATGATATTGACCAACTATTTGTGTGGCTGGAATCTGGTTTGGTGGGGGAGGGTTGGAGAGGAAGGAGACAAAGGATGAGTCATAGATGAGTCCAGTGAATGGAAAGAAACCTAGAAGATGCCAAATGCCTTCTTCCTACAGAATACCAGGCAATGATTTCTTGATTCCACAGACCTGTAAGAGGTCAATGTATACTGGTAATAGGATCAAGAAAAATGACCTATCATGAAGACCTGCTTACAGCAAAGGTTGTGATATAGAGATGAACAAGAGAAGGTGTGACTCCTACCTCCTCCAAGGATGATAAAGCAAGTTTCCCTTTATCTATGGGAGGCAGGCTGATTGGCAAGATGACTTTCAAAGATACCCGTGGCCGGAGGATCAGTTATTATACTCAGACAAGCCAGGCTCACTTCTCTGCATATTGTGTCAGGCCGTTCTCGGGCAGCTCTTTATTTTCCTCCTGGAGCACCTTCAGGCCAATCTATTCAAAGCATTGAACACGCTCACTTCCCAGCCAGGTCATGGCCAGGCTTCTTACTTCCCTCCTCCACGGCACCGAGGCCAAACGTTGGCTTAGGAGACTGTGTCAACACTGGCAGAAGGAAATAAGGAATTGTTGCAAGATAATTTCATTTTAAAAAAAGAGGACTGTATTACTAAGTAGGAAAAAAAAAAAGATTTAAGACCTTAATGAGCTATAGTTATCTACACTAAATCCAATTAACCACATAATTATTTCTAGTTTCACTCTCATACCAGCAGCTTACTTTCACACACACACACACACACACACACACACACACACACACAACACACACACACACACACACACACACACAACTATAATCTGCCTCCCTCTTCATGGAAAAATTTTCAGCCTTCCTGTTGATCAAATTTTTTTAAAAAGAATATGTAAAAAGACAAGGAAAACGCACACACACAGACGCAAACCAAACCCTCCAAACCATGCTTTTCTTATTTTCATGATAATTGTTTTATTCCTGCAGTGTTTTTCTCCCTATAATTTAACTGGTGTAAGACAAATGTACCTATTCTCTCTAACTGCCTCTAAATTTACTCAACTGGTACTGGAAAGAAGAACTTAACCTCACAATAATTGAATTTAAATAACATTCAATTCCATAAAGTCAAACATGATCTGCATAATAAGTAAACCAAGCGATCCGAGGGCTGGAGGAAAGAAAGGTCATATGTTATGTATATATTTATAATCATATCTGTATTTCTAATGACCTAAACGTGCAATATACTGTCCGTTTGTCTTTCCATATTACTCATCATTACCATCACCATCATTACCAAAGAGCTAAAATTAAAGTCTGCTCTGCCCTCAGACCTCTGCCTGACTCAATAGAAAAACATAATTTCAATAAACCTTGACTGGCCAGAATTGGGCTATTTGCATACAGCAGCCGGCTGGGCCTGCTTCCAAGGTTCCAGGCCACCAGGCTGAAATTTCAGAGATTCCAGGTCACTGTGTCCTTTCTTTCCCACAGGTCAGGCCAAGCCAACGGTATAAGGGCAAGTTAAGGGCAAATACTCAGTCACCCCCTAGAGTCAGCCCTCCACAGTCCCTTTGCACTGGCAGAACACTGCCCAGCTTCAGTTGTGTAAAACCTTCATGTTATTTGAAGGGGCTGTGGTGAAATTCTAGAAAAATGAACTTTTAGTCACTGTAATTAATACATCATTCAGTGTGTTTAGGGGATACGACAGATGTTACAAGTGTAAATGAGCTATGATTGCATGTTAAACTTCACAAATGTTCTGAATCAGGGCCCTAGACACTTAGAACTTTATGTACAGCTGACTCTTACAAAACAAAAAAAGCAGGTTTTTCCTGGGTGTCAATCCGGGCTCTGCCACACACTGGTGACCTTGGGTTTAGGCTAAGCCTTGATTTCTTGGTTCTCAGGATTTAGTATACATAAGAATCACCTGGGAAACTTGTTAAGCATTCAGATCCCCAGCCTTTACTCCAGAGATTCTGATTGCATGTAGACCCACTATTCCTTTCTTGAAGCAAGGTTGGCTAAAACTAATTTTGTGAAGCTCTGGACCAGATGCTCTCTAGCAAATCTTCTATCTCCTATATCACTTTATCTGTGTACACAAAGATAAAAATAAATGCCAATAGCTAAAACTTACTGAGTGCTTACTATGTGCCAAGCTTTGACCACTGGGTTCAAATCCTGGTTCTTCCACTCACTCAGTGAGGAACACTGCACAAGTTACTTACCCACTCCGAGTCAGTCCCATCATCTGCATCTATGTTATTTTACAAACGTTGCTGCTTCTGTGGCTGCCCCTACCAGTTCACACTTACTGAGCATGTGCTGAGGACCAGCTGTTATTCTAAGCACTTGACATGCATTACGTGGTATAGCATGGTTACTGGGGCCAGTGGACCCATACTGGCTGGCTTGCATCCTTGTGACCTTGGCAAGTTTGCTTAAGGGTAAAGATACTTCCCCAGGTTCTCATGAGGCTTAGATGAGATAACACACAGTGAGGAGTTCTTAGAACCCTGCCTGCACATAGTGAGTACTCACTTTAGATCATTATTTATTGTCTCTCATGTGCCCGCCTATCCCGAGTGAGTCTCTTCACATCCTATCAAGAGGAGGTGGGCAGAGGTTGCGGCTCTACTGCACTGTGAATGAGAGGTCTCTGCAGTTTGCAGCCTTACCAAGCACCTCACTTTACCACCTTGTAATGAAGCCCATCCATCTGAAGCCTGTGAGTACTTAAGCTGCCTGGGCACCTGGATAATGAGTACAGGTGACAACAGTGTGATGAATTCCAAGAGCCTCCGGGTGCTGTTCACTGCCTTGTTATTTCAGTGGGAGAAGAGAACAAACAAAACAGATGCCCCCTGATGCCGTCTACCTACCTGGCTGCCTCAGAGCCTCTTAGGAACCGCCCTCCCCAAGGCTACTTTTCTCACACACGTTTCTATCTTCTGTGATGAGGTAAATGAAAAGGTATTAAGCTGTGAGTGTTTATGACTATCACTCTTTCCACCTCCCCCTTTCAGATAAGGCTGTCACTTTGTGTGTTCAGGGGGCCAACTGAGGGCTTTGCGATGCCCTTGGAAGTACAGAAAGGAGGGGAGGAGAAAGTAGGGCAGAGAGGCCAAAATGACGTTCCTAATGAAGAGCTTAGCAAGAAAAGGGAAGTAAGAGTGGGAAGAAAAAGATCTTTCCCTGTAATTTCCTCTGCGTTATAAGAAGATTGCAGTAAACATCAAAATAGTTTTCAATTCTTTCTTGGTATGGGTCTTGGATTTCTTCTTATGATGAGCTTCGTTCAGGTTATGCTCCATTTAGGCTGAAAACCTGAAGCTGGGAGAGCACAGTGGCCTTTCCCAGGGTAGTGCAGTGGGGCAACACTGAAACAAAAAAAAATTACAGGCCCCACCCACTCTGGGTTCTGAGCTTCCAAGAGTCCTTTACACATCCCAGCAGAGTTGATGCCTCTCACCAGGTGATACCCATTCCAGAGCCTGCTGAAAACTCAGCCCAGTTCTTTTCACACCTCTTAAGGAGGCAGATTATTCCTGAAGTCTTGGCTCCACTCCCTGCCAGGAATAAGCATGCTAAGTAGAATCTGAATTACTATGGCATGTGAATAGACTCCGGTCTGTTGACTCCAAGCTTCTGCTAAGCTGCTCCAAGTAGTTGTAGCTTCTGTCATCTTGGCAATTCTATTTTTTTGTTTGAAAGGATTCCATATTCCTTACTTCTTGAACTGGGAAGGAGGGCCCACCGCTCCATCCCTCAGACTCTGGTCAGAGGGGGTGCACTTGTACAGAGATAATGCTGGAAAAGGAGCCCCCAGAGGCTCCCATGCTCACCAATGCCTTCTAGTTTCCCCTTTCAGATCAATATATGAAAACCAATACACTATAAGGCTAAAGCTTATAGAACTCCCCAAGTTTCTACATTCAAGGATTGGGGGATATTTATGGACCAGCACTGTTTTCCTCCAAAAGATTTAGACTATAGCCCATGGTCTCCTGTTAGGAAACATTCAGCACCCTTGGGTGAGCACTGGCTCTCAGCCCTGGTGTTGAGAACTCAAGATGGCGCCTGGCCTGAAGACCCACATACACTAGGACATGCTTCCTTAAACATATCCAGATTCTCAGCTTCTGCTGTGGTTTTTAGATATGCATTTCACTTAATTAGTGGCTGGTATGTAAAATATTACTTCCTTTCATTTGCCTTCAACCTTTTTCACAGGACAAGGTGGTTAAGCAAGCAATTGAGATGCTATTTTCAAGCATTGTCTGGGATTTGGCAACCCAAGACCATGTTCTCTAGCCACTTCATGATTGTTTAAAAATTTATTCATCTTCCCCTCAGCAGTCATCTATCCACACTGAAAAGTCCTATTTTTAGGTTCTATTCTCATGTCATGCATCATTTCAATCACTTATTTCTAGACCTTCACCAGTCTCTTAGATTTTTTTATGGTAAGATCTCCTGCTCTGTCCAAGATAGCCAAGGATCTACATGTCCAGAGGCTGAGGGGGAAAGATCATATCTTAAAAATATGTAGAGATTTATTATAAACCAAAATTTTCCTCAGAACTATAGCCCCTCCACACACACACAATTTCCCCTAAATCAGAAATATAATATGCAGCCCATTTTTAACCTGTATTTTTGCATTCATACTATGTCATGAAACATTTCTCATGGTGATCCATGATTTTATGGATCATATCCATGATTACTTCCTTAGAAGACCGTCTAAGAATAGAATTACTAATTCAAATGGGCATGGATATTTTTAGGGCTGTTGACACATGTTGCCAAATTGATCTTCGGAAAGAGGACACCAGTTTCCATCTATATCATTACACTGTGTCAATATCTGCTGCTGTCGCCGCAGAGTCAAGAGCTTATCCTTTTTTTACATTCTCATGGGCAACTGTTAATAGTACCACAGCTGTGATCCTGAGAAGGCAGGCTCAGAACCTGTAGGCTGTCTGCTGCTCTCCACCTTTCTTGCCACTGTAAAGAAGGAGCAGGTGGTGGCTGTAGAATTGGGGCAGAGTTAAGTCAGGAACATGCAGCAATGCAACCCAGGCCATCCTGAGGGAGAGTCTCGGCTTTGAAAGAGAACCGGGAGGCACTTAGCCAGCTGGAGGCTGCAGAATCTTAGTCTGGGTGCTGTGGGGGCTTTTTCTTCCCCAGGGAACTATTAAATGAAAGGGATGTTTCAGGATATTCTCGTCAAGAGTCTCAGCATAACCCAGTCTCGGAGATGGCAAAAAAACCTGGCTAAGACAACTGAGACCAAAGGGTCCCACATTAAACATCCTGCACCCGGCCAGTTGCCCACCACTACCCTTAAATATAGATACGGAATACCACATTTTCCCCAGTAATACCCTTGTGTGACTGGGCAACTTTGTTGTGAAAAACATCATAATCTAACCTGTATTTTCCTGCTACGATTTCAACCTTTTTTAATCTTTTCATGGCAAATGAACATTGCACAGGTTTTAAGATCAAACAACTTCTGTCTCTGCCATTGACTAGCTACACTGATTAGTTCTAGCTGCAAACTGTGCTCATGCATATGTACCCCCAAATCAGTGGCTTAAACTAACAACCATTTATTTTCGCAAGTCTACAAATTGCTGATCTGATTTAACTGGTATTGGCTGGTGTTGCTTGTGTTTCTGTGCGTTAGCTAGAGGCTGGCTGATGATCTAAGATGGGATGGTCCACCTCTGTTCAGATCTCTCTTATCATCCAGTGGGCTCTCCCAAGCTTGTTCACATCATGATGAAGAGTTCTCACCAGCAAGAGAGAGCAAACCCTGATCACAAGCACTTTTCAAGCCTCTGTTCACATAGTTTGCTAATACCCCATTGGTCAAAGCAAGATGTGTAGGCTATTCCAAAGTCAGTGTGAGCAGGCATTACCAAAAGGAAATGACTATAGTGAAGCATACAGATCTAGGACCCTTAGTACAATCCATCTATCACATTAGCCTGGTGACCTTGGAGACTTTCCTTAACCTCTCTGAGTCTTCGTTCCATCCTCTGTAAACATGCAGAGTTTCTGTAGGATTCCTTTCTATAATATATGTAGAATGTCTGGTACATAGTAAGGATTCCATATATGTTAATTTCCTTCTCTTCTCCTTTTCCATCATTTTGAATTTTTCCCTTTTTTCTTAAATGTATGATTCCTATGCATTATCTTCTACATTCAAAACTTCAACATAATAACAATATATATTATGCCTGTGGCTTCTGTTGAATCCCCAACTCCAAGCCTAATAGAGTAGGCCCTCAATTCATTCTAATCATCTAAAATTTGAATACTAAGGGAATCAAAGGGTCTCTAGTCCCTTTCTTCCTGGCACTGTCCAGTTGAGAGATAATCTCTTGGCTCTCTGATCAAGTTCCACTATGAAGAGTGAAATAAAAAGGGTTAAGACATTTGCATTAATTGATGACTGAATAGAGGCAACAAGATGGGGAACCTCCATTTCTGAATTTAAAGGTGGCCTTGGGAGTAAAATAAGTATCCTAGCTTCTTCTTAGCTAATCAGGCTCCAGAAGAGACATTAATTGCAGCCAGTTCATCCTGCTGGGGAGACCCAAGGCTGCCAGCTCCCTTGCAGAGAATGGAATAGAATTTTAATTGGCTGTGAAAGCATAATGGCAGGAGGTTCATGAAAGAGTTGGTCCTCTCCCCTGAAGCAGGTGAGAGCAGCTTCAAGGGAAAGGCCCTGAGGAGGGCAGTAAAGACTGGCCACATTCAGGGGCTGTCCCAGCTGCAACCCCACAGTTCCAGTACCAGGGCTGGACTCCAGCCAAGGTCAAGGACCCTCTCACATGGTGCAATTGGAGGAGTCAGCACAGGAGCTTTGAGCCTGTAAACCTTCTTACCTCTGGGCTTCCTCTGACTTTTATGAGAAAAGCTACTACGTAATTACTATCACTTGTATAGCCAAGAAGAATAGTATCCCCTACCTCAGAGAGCTCTCCAAATATAAGCTCAACGTCCCCCCACCAGTGTGCATACATGTGTATGTGTGTGTGTGTGTGTGTATTTGTGTGTCCATTTGTCCATTTGTGTGGTTTGAAGCAATGGCACAGCATTCCTGTGCTATTGTTTTGGAGCAATGTTAATATTTTTTTACTTAATGTGATAATGTTTGGGGAATATGTGGCAATGCATGTGCTCTTTCTGCAATGGCAATTCCTGGAACACACATATAACATGGGATGACATGTGTAGGTCACATAAGATATGACTACGAAAAGTAAGACAATGTAAGCTTGTTAGCATAAACATACAGCAATACATGTTGTGGTTTTTGAAGACTGTTGGGCAAATTACTTAGCCTCTGTGTACCTTAGATTCCTCCTCAGTAAAATGAGGGCAATGGTAACAGGACTGTTGGAAAGAATAATAAGCTGTAAAGAGCTTAGACTAATGTAGAGACTTGATAAATGTGTTTTCATGATTACTTCTCGTGACAAGGAGGTGGAGCTGGTCATTGACCCACTGTACTCTGTCGACCTGGCAGTATAATGAACCTGTTGGCGAAAAGCAAAGCAGAAAACAAAAAGTATACAAGTAAAATCAATGCTTTTCGGGAAACTATTTTGTGAGATTATAACTTGATAAGAATTTGGAATTTTCAAGGAAATGTTACTTCATTAATACTTTAAAATCTAAAGTGATAAATCATCACTTGTAACTATTAAACTAAGTATTGTTTAATTATATATTTTGACATTTAATATCAAATTTTTAGAGAGTTTATAATAAATTTAGTAAGAGAAAAGGAGATGCATTGAAGGAGACTGTTGAAAATGAAATTTTATAATTTATCAAGATATAAAGACAAGCTTCTAAAACAAAAACAAACAATTCCACCTCCACTCTCTCTCATCACCCCTCCCCCTATTCATATCTCCTGCTCCCTCACTGGAGAATAAGATGTCTTTCTGGTGTAAACTCAGAACATAGGAATAAAAACAGAACAAAAGAAGTGACCACTACAAGGCATCTGCTCTGAAATGTGAAAACTCTCCTAAAAAAGCAGACGAAAGTCTTTGACCATTGAGAAAAAGAGCCCAAGAAAGATGGCACTGATTCATACCCTTAGAAGACAGAAGGTCCTCTCCTTATTGGAAATAGCCCTTTGCCCCTGCAAATTTGATCCCCAGGTCACATTTGGCTGCCCACTCTTTTCTACCTAATCTCTCCCAACTGGGACCATCAATGTTTGGGAAATTAACAGGACAGCCATTTAGAGAAATAATTGATTGCACAAATCATCTTACTCTTTCAAGGGAAGGTTTTTCTTACTTTTCCTGTGTCTGTAATTAATTGTCTGGGTCAGTGGTGGCAGAGCCTATTTTTGCTTTTGGTTTTTGTCTACTGTCCAAGGTACTGACAAGCATAGCTGGGCCACTTAACTGGGGTTGAGGCTACAGGTGACAGTGCCTTTGGCCCCAGAGAGTACCAATGCCCAGAGTGGATGCAGTCCTGATGGTGTCAGGGATGAAGTAAAAGCTCTTGGAGCAGGTTGGATGAAAGCTTGACTTTGAACCCTTGCTCCACCACTTGCCATTTGGGCAAGTCTGTATCTCTTTCTAGACCTCTGTTTTTGCATTGTTTGAATGAGAGCATTGGATTAAATAATCTCTACCACTTCCTGAAAGCTTGGGGCTTTTTAAGATTCTACAAATTAAACAAAGGTTCTGTAGAAGCAAAACAACTCAACACAAGATTCCAGGAATTGTTCGAAGGTTAACTAGGCCAGCAGAGAGAAGGTTAAGTAGCCACAGGAGTCCTCAGGGTGCTGAAAAGGTTTGCTCCCTAGAGTGGAGAAGGGTAAATTTCTATTGCTTGCCACAAATTACTTTTAAAGAACATCTGATTCTCTTCCTCGTGGCCCCGTGTCACTAAGCAAGCTTCTTATCTTGTGTTTGGCTTCTCATCTGTGTAAGATCCTAGCATGATCTCCCTTTGCATGGGGACATAAGCATGCTAGGTATTAGACAGACGTGTCTTCCACTATAAACCTAAATCAACTTTCTGATCTATATCTTGGTTTCTTACAAGTTTTCTCGGCCTGAATTATGTCTTTTCAGAATGTGATCACTCAGAGTAAAAGGTCATTATTTCAAGGTTCCAGACTTGCAAAACCGATACCTAGATTCTACAGTGGAGGAAGGAGACGTAATGATCGAGGGCAAATACAATGGCTTCTCTTAACCCAACTTTACAGGGAGGTGGGGGCAAGTTTCTTCTTAGGTTCATTGCCCTTTCCCTCCTCCTCCTTCTCTATGCACCCTCATCCAACAAAGGAAATGAATTACTCCTGACATATATGATGTAAGGTCAATACCATTTATTTTTGTTTTTACTCTTTCTTTGTCTTTGGTCTTTAAATCCATGTCTGTCTTAGGCTCCAGAACAGTGTGGAAAACATTCCAAGATTCCATGGAAACCACTCAAATCAGCAAGCAAGCATTCCATGTGTACCCTTCCTCATCATTCACCAGCCTGTCCGTGACAGGGATCCCACTACCTGTCTCCCCACTGCATTTTTAGATAGTTGCAAGCTGTAGAAGGCAGGGCTGCATGCAAGCCACGGTGAAGAAGTCCTACAAATGATTGGAAGATGATTAAGATATATGATGATATGCACCTGTATTGGTAAAATAATATACATGTGGAGTCGGAAAAGAAGATAGGCAGATGTAAGTTCAAGGCTGTACATTTGGTGTTTGTCTGAATGTTTGTGTGGTCATGATACATAGCTTGAGTGCCTTTTCCCATCACCTTGGCAACAGCTGATCCCATCACCTGACCCACATCCCTCTTCTAGAATAAATTCCTCTCCCTATTCACCATGAACATCACCTTTCTCACCTTGACTCTAACCCTCAGACAAAAATGTCAGAAGCAAGAATGGAAGATAGGCCGAGAAGATGAAAGGAACATGGGCTTAAAGAGTCAAACTGGGGTGCTTACGAGCTGTTTAAAGACTCTCCGAGTAAAGTAGTGGAATGGATGGGCAGGCCCCTCATTGCCCCAGCCAAGCTGGCAGATGTCCACACATACAGACTGAGGCTCTATGGCAAAGAGCTCCTAGTTCATGAATCTTTAGACCTCTCAGCCCAGAGTTATCATAGGCCCATATGGAAACTGAGCAACTCGTGCTGGGGGCTGTCCTAGGTGGACCAGTCATGTGGAAGGAATCCAGGTCTGGTCCTTGTGAACCATCTCCCTGTACTCATCCATTTCCCTTCAGCCTGAACCCCATAAAGAAATGATGCAGTATAAACCCTAAAGAATAAAGAAGCAGAGGGGGGCTGCACACATGTTATCCTGGTGTCCCCTATATCTAAACACTCTACTTTCTTATCAGGACATCTACCTATCTATACCTTACCATTCTTTTACCTAAACACTTTTTACAGTAGTCATTGTCCTCATCATTATCCTAGTAGAGATTGTTTCAATTTCACCATTTGGGCCTCAAGGGCATTTTGATTCTTGTTTTACAAGTGCAAAGTTTTAATGGGAATTACATAAGCATTGATAAACTCTCCTTGAGAATGTATTTTCCAAAGAGAATTTCATTAAGCCAATTTAACTTTTGATCAATCTCTTTAAATATAGAGTAGTTAAACTATTTCTATTTTTTTCTATTTCTCATTTAATGTTATTGAAATTTTTCATTGGGCTAAATCATTTTATAAATAAAATATGTGTATAAATAAAATGTGCATTAAAATTCACTAATTATAACTTCTGCCACTGAAAATTTTATTTTGTAGCCTTTATTTTTTTCTGGATTAAAGTTTACAGATCTGAATTCTGTCAAGAAGCTATGAGTCTTCTGTCACATTTTAATACATTTAAATTTTAGTGAGGGTAGCCATTATTAGTTCTCTTGTATTGAATGGTTTCTAAACATCACTAGAGTGAAGATGCCAAGCACATAACCAATGATATTTTATTAACTGCCTTGTGCATGCGGGCATCAAATATACATCATCTCATTTAAGCCTGCAACAGTGCCGAGAGGTGAGTAGTACCCCCGTTTAACAGATAAGTGAACCGAGGCTAAGAGAAGTGACATCATCTGCCCAATGTCCTACAATGACTTTGTGGTAGACCTGGGAATTAAAAACTAAGCTTCTGAATGATAAAAGCTTTCATTTTTTTCTACTGTACCAGTGTCTCTCTCTTCATTCATAATTATACTATGTCCACTGGCTGCACACACAACTCATAACACCTTTTACCTTGCTCTTATACATTTCCAGTTCTGTCTCTGTCTCTGTCTCTGTTCTCTCTCTCTCTCTTTCTCCCATCTCTCTCTCCCTCTCTCTTTCTCTCTCTCTCTCACACACACACACACTTTCTCACTCACACACACCCCTTGTGCTTCTGACAAAGTGTGCCAGACTGCCATCTGATGCTTGGTCTCACCCCAGAGCAGCACGACTCACTTTCTCCTCCCTCTCTGGTGCATTCTGTCCCAGGGGACCTCCTAGGAGAAGCTCCTATTGGCAGCACCTCAGGTGTGGCCTCACAGGTTCCAAGTTCCAGGGGAGACCTGAATGAAGTGACCACGTGTGTGTGCATGTGCAGGTGCATGCACGTGGATATGTGAGCAAATAGCACCCCTCACAGGGCAGGGAAGCAGGCTCCTACCCAGGAAGCCAGACCTCTCAGCCCAGCCACTCACAGTGACTCACAGAGGCTCAGCCTCCAGGCAGGGCGAACACATCAATGTGTTTTGTTTAGTCAAGAAGAGCAAATCTTTTCAATGGAGCACATCCAGACAGTTTCCTTTTTTGCAACAAATTATAGGGGGATGGGAAGAAAAGGAAATGGTGGGAGGGAGAGGAGTTTTATATTTTTAAACCCTTGCCAGGCATTAGTTCTGTAGAAATTTCTGTTTAGAAATAAGAAGGGACAAGAAGATAGGGAGCAAGGGTAGCTGACAGGAGGGGCAGGACTAGGAGAGTGGGTTTCAAAGATACTTTGTAAGTAGCTGGAACCTTTTCTTTAAATGTATTCCATTAAGAATGCCAATAGTTAAAACAAATGAAAGGGGCTCTGTGTTCACTGACACAGGTGGGAGATTCCGGATTCCCACCCATTTGGCCTTTCGCTATGCACAGAGCTGCACTGTGATAGCACTACTGAAACAGGCTGAACCCAGGTGTCAAGCAGGGTGTAGAAAGATGCTCACATTTCCATGTATTCATTCATTCATTCATTATTCACTAATTCATGAAATACTTGTTGATGCATATCATGCGCCAAGTGCCATGCAATGTGCTAGAGCATATTGTGGCAGATGAAACAGACCCTGGTCCCTGCTGTGGTCTAGTAGGGTAGACACACATTTATGAAACAATCGTGCAAACAAATGTAAAACTGTGGCTTTGACAAATGCTGTGAGAAAGAGGACACGAGGACCTGACAGGAGGCTGCCCTGAGGAAGCCGTGTGTAGCTGAGGGCGGAAAAACAGACACTAATTAGATGGAGGGGGAAGGAAGGGCATTTTGGAATGTGAGAACAGCAAATTCTGGGGTTCTGTGGCAAGAGAGGGCATGGCAAGGGTTTTTGTTATCAGTTCCTGCCTAGTAACCCATTTCTAAACTCAGAAACAACCACCATCTTTACTAATCTCATGATTTTGTGGGTCATAAACATGGACAATGCTTGGCTGGGAACTACTTCTCCATGTGGCATTGCCTGTGGCCACTAGGTGTTCAACTGGCACATGGGCTCATCTGAAGGGTACAAAATGGCTTAACCCATGTGTCTGGGACCTTGGTGTGAATGCCTGGGAGCTGGACTTAGTCAAGACTGTTGGCTTGCACAATGAACGTCTGTGCACCCCCAAATTTATATGTTGAAATCCTAACCCTCAGTGTGGGGTATTTGGAGGAGGGGCTTTGGAAGGTGATTAGGTGATGAGGGTAACTCCCTCAAGAATGGGATTAGCACCCTTATAAAAGAGACCTCAGAGAACTCCCCTGCTCCTCCCACCATGTGGGGGTACAACAAGTAGACAGTTATCTGGGAAGCAGGTTCTCATCAGACACGGAATTGGTCAGCTTCTTGGTTTTGGACTTTCCAGCCCCTAGAACTGTGAGAAATAAATGTTCATCATTTATAAGCCACCTGGTCTATCTATGGTTTTCTGTTATAGCGGCCTGAATGGACTAAGATGGAAGCTGCGTATATTATTAAAGGTCACATTTGCTCCATTATAAAAGCAAGCGTGCCCCCTGCCCATCCATGCTCACCCCAGATGCTCTGCAAAGGGCTTGTCTTGTATGAACCTCTCTAAGTGGTCAGTGGCAAAGGCATTCTGCCCTGCCTACTCTGCTCTGTACCTCCAGTGCCAAAGCCTTGATCTGTTCCAATTTGTCTACTTGTCAGGCCTTTACACGCCCACTCCGGATTCCACCCTGACGTTCGAGCACTAACCAGATTCTGCCTGTCAGCCTTCCCTTTCTGGCTCAGCGATTGCTTCTGTTCTTCTGACAGACTTGATTCTCACCTGGGTCCAGCCTCGCTCAGCTTCAGTCTGGTGCACTCCTGCCCAAGCTTCAGAGGTCTGCCCACACCCCACCCCAGGCCCTGACGGGAACTTAGCAGAACACGGTCACCAGTGGGCTCAGATTCTTACATACAGCAAATCATTCGAACTTTCTCATTGCTGTAAAATGTTGTAGCCACTCTACAATTGATGAAAATTTGGATTGATTCTAGTTTGGGGTTCCTTTGAACATTCTTATATATGTCTCAATTAAAAGGATAGCCACTTGAGGAAGAAGGACCAAAAGAAGCAAGGTCTCCCTCACCAGCCTGGTGAAAATTCCAGACCCTCCCCCCAAGCAGTCATCCTCCCAGTCCAGCTGACCCTTCTCCAGAAATCCTTCCAGTGTCCCACATGTAGTCCTCTACATGTAGATTCAGGATTGATCAGAATCAGAAGATGCTTCCAAATGTGGCCCCAACTTTCAGTGGTTAACTGCAATTCTGGACCCTGCAAGACTTAAGAGTTTAGACTGACCAAAAGATGGGATCACAGCCCCTCAAAAGAGGTCCCACTGGGTTTTCTTCCTCCTGCCTCAGAAATTTACCTGCAATAAATATATCAGTGCTAGTTACCATGCTTTGTCCAGCAGGTGCTGGTCTGGCCCTGACTCCAACCCGTGGAAAAGAATCTATTTTTATTTCATAGACCAAGTTTGGGCCTCTTGCCCACATTATCCTGCAAACCCCAGCACATTGTGTCATGAATGCCACATGATACTGGATACATCATCCGACCCCTCTGAACCTCTCAGTTCCCTTTTCTGCAAATTGGAGTTAGCAATTAACCCCTGTCCAACTTTAGCACAGTCTTTAAGACTCCAGCCCTGAGAGCTCGACTCCCTGGGTTTAAATCCCAGCTGTGCCACTCACCAGCTGTCTTAATGGATTCAGGATGCCATATCAGGATACCATCAACTGGTGGCTTATAAGCAACGGACATTTATTTCTCATAAATGGGAGGCTGGGAAGTCCAAGATTAATCTGTCAGCAACTTTGGTGTCTGTTGAGGGCCCTCTCCCTGGCTCTTAGATGGCCATCTTCTCATAGTGTCTTCACACGGTGGAAAGGACAAGGGAACTCTCTGGGGTCTCTTTCATCAGGGCACTAATCCCACTCATGAGGGCTCCACCCTCATGACCTAATCACTTGCCAAAGGCCTTGGCTCTAAATATCATCGCACTGGGGTTAGGATTCCAACATATGAGTTTGGGTAGGGGGACATATTCAGTCCATAGCACTAGCTGTGTGACATTCTTCCTCCAGTCACTGAACCTCTCAGTGCCTCGGTGTCCTTATATGCAAAATAAATGGTATCTACCTCATTGGATCATAGGGAGGATTACAGGAGTTAATGTACAGAAAGTACTTGGCACATAGCAAGTCACAAATAAGCATCAACTAATATTATTAATACTTAAGCTCACATGATATTAGAAGGATGAAAGGAGATGACGGTAGCAGTAAATCTTTGATGTCATGTGGCCCAGACAGTGTTTTCAGAAGTTCTGAGAAAACAGGTCAGTCTACGACCCTCAGGATAGGAGTGCCTACTCTTCAAAGTCTGAAGGACCTGGTTTGAATTCCACTCTTTCACAGCAGGGCGACCTTGGACAACTTACCTAAGGGAGGGTTTTGTTGTCTGCCTAGTAGGATTGATTGTGAAGGTTAAAAGGGAAATAAGTGACTTGGCTGGCACACAGTAGGAACTGAGTTCATGTCAGTTTTCTGTCCTACTGTGTGGCCCTGCTCTGACGTAAGCAGTGTCTGAAAGGATCGTCACTTCAGGTCCTACCCCTTAAGAATGAGGTTTGGTGGTTTGCAGACAAGGCAGGGCTACAGGAATGTTGAGCCCCCAGCTCAGGAGTGAATCATGCAGGTGCATGTGACATGCCAAGAGGCTCCCAGCAGGGGCTGCTCCGTCAAAGACCTCATGGGTGCCTCATTATGCGATCTGTCAATGTCCATCTCTGAGTGCAAGACATTTAGCACTGTTTCCAGGAAAGGATGTTTATAAGCAATTAATGATGATTAATAATGAACTGAGTAAATCGTCACTGGAGCTGATAGATATTACCATTCCTGGCAGACATGGGCCAGGAATGAGAAGAGAAATGATAGCATGGCTTTATGAGCTCAAGCTAAAAGGGAAACTGAGGCAACCCTGAGAAGGCCCTACTATCATGGTACCCAGGGCCTGTCTTCAGTGTCCTAATGTCACTCCTCAGGGCCTGGGGGCTCTGCATGAGTGACCCAAGACCCCTGGACACTTCATCTCCACCCAAACTTCACTCAGAGTAGCTCTGTTTTAATCTGCTTTTTGTATTGGGGTTCTGTGAATTTCACATAAAAATTAAGTTCTGCTGATAAAAAAAAAGTTTGAAAACTATTGCATTCGTTAAATACAGGAATTAGGTTTTTGTTAGATGCTAAATTCATTTTAACTCCTCACTTTGGGTTTTTCTGTTATGCCAGAGGGTAATTTAAAAGTATGCACAGAAGATAGTAACGATGCTTCCCTATGTTTTCCTGTTACATTCCGCTTTGCACTGTGTGGCTGATCACACTTCTCATTTGAGTCTCACAATAGCCCAGTGGGTCAGTTATTCAGAGCAAAGCTTATTTCTCATTTGTAGATAGGAGAATGGGATTAGGGGCTCCAGAAATTCCAAGAAAGATAAAAACTTATTTGGGAAGAGAGTCTATCAGGCTCTGTGATATCCATGATGGTGCTGATTGTAGAGCAAACAGGTTTTAGGTGCTTATTTTTGTCAATTTCTGTGCTAAGAACTTTAGATAATATCTCTCTCAGTTTTCAGTGACCCTACAAGGTATGTAATATTATCAGTAAATTGAGGTTCTATGTCACTGAGTAACTTGCTAAAGGTCATACAGCTAAGGATTCATGCACTGAACTTGAATCTAATCATGAGGCAGTGATCACATAAATTTAAATTGAGGGACAGTCTGCAAAATAATCGGGCTGGACTCTTTACTCTTCAAAAATGTCAATGTCCTGAACACCAGGTAGAAAAAAAAATCAGCCTAAAGGACAGTGTGGCTACAATAGGGGATATTTGAATATAAATTGTACATTAGCTTTTAGCATTGTATAAATTCTAATTTCTCAGAGGCGATAATCGTATTGTGCTTATATACGAAAATATTATTGCTCTTAGGAGGGCCATAAAGAAGTATTTAGGGATAAAGTATCATTAAGTCTGCAACTCACTCTTAAATGGCTTAGGGGGAAATTTTTGATAGCTAGCTAGATGGATAGACAGACAGACAGATATGTGTGTGTGTGTGTGTGTGTGTGTGTGTGTGTAGACATAAATCCATCCATACATATATATACACATAATATATATGCATACACAATATGTATATATATGGATAGATAGATGATAGATAGATAGATAGATAGATAGATGATAGAGTATATATGTGTATATACATGTATACACTACACATACACACTATACATACCATATCTAGATAGATAGCACACAGTGTGTCAAAATGATGAATCTGGGTAAAGAACATATAGGTGTTTGTTCTACTATCCTTTAATTTTTCTGGATGTTTGAATGTTTTTAAAATTAGACATTGACAACAATATTTTTTAAAGGAAAAGAAGTCAGGCACATAGAACTTCTGTTCTGGACTCCAGGCCTCACTATCTAGGACAGCCATGGACACCATTTCCTGAGGGCTTATGATGGGCCCACATAAGCTAAGTAAGCCGGAGAGCCCTACAGTGTGCCTGGTCCTCCCCAAGTTGTGGCTTGTGAGCCAGGCCTACACTTTGCTTTTTGAAACCTGTTTTCAACCCTCCTACCAAACACTGCACTTCCCAGCATTTGTCCCTGACAGTCCTTAGAAAGAGGGCTTACAGGTTGACAAAGGAGCCCAGACTATGATGCTTGCATACTGCTCAGACAGTTATGTATCATTCATAGCTCATTAACCAGAGCTAAAAAATGAAAGCCACTCAATAGAGCAGGCTGCCAGCCCTCAGGACCCTGATCCTTGTTTGGTTTAGACTATACAACCTGCTTAGTCATTCTTGGCCCATGGCTCCCAACTTCTCCTACTCTTTTGAAGAAGGGTATGGACATTCAGACCTACCAGGGCTGTTCTTCATGTTTGTTCCTTGTGAGGGGCAGAGGCAAAATATTTGGAGAGGGAAGAAAGTAGTTATCGTGGCCAAAATGAAGCCCTAAGACTATTTGTAGACTTCCATTTCCCTGCCTTTTGATCTGATGAGCATAAAAAAATGAAGAGTCAATTCTAATGGCAACATATCTTTACAAAGCATCTGGTTCTGAAGATCCCATGGCACTTTACAGATGGTTTCCAGCAAACCTAATTAGTCCTCACAGTGTGTCTGTGAGGGGAGAGGTTTTGATCTAAATCTACCCTGAAGATGGAACAGAACAAGATGGGTGGAAATTATAGCAAAAGGAATTCAAGCTAGAAGAGAGGCAGAATTACCAGATGGTATGGACATGAAATAGATTTCTATGGCAGCTGGTACATCTTTTTTTCCAAAATATTTTTTAAATAGGAGAGAACTCCCAATAGTGAACAGAGGACACCTTCCTTTCCAAATCCTCCTCAACTAGGCAAGTCCCTGTAAGGCTTATTCGCCTCCACCACACCCAGGTTCCAGTTGTATATACATGACCCAGCCTAACCAATCAGTGGATAACTACCCTTGAACACAATGATTGGTTTAGGAATAGGTAACATGACCCAAACCATCTAAGGGGATTTGCCTAAGGATTTTAAGTTTTAGAGGAAGACACTGTCTTAGTCTAAGTTCATGAGCTATAAGTACAACATAAACTCAAGGCTGTCAGAGACCACCTTGCTTCCTACGAAAAGGCTAATGTAATGCAGCCAGACTCCATTACATGGATCAAGGGATGGCATTTAAAATCTGATCCCCTTGTCATTTAAATGATTTGAATTAGCCCATGAATACCAATTGGTATTTGAAACTTGTATGCAATTTTAAAGATTAATTGAAATTGAAATTGCTGGAGATAAGCACCATTGGTTCCAGCCCCATTGCACCTAGTTCCATTCGCTTTGGCTTCCCTGTTTTTTGGCTAATAAACTTGCGAGTTTGCTTGATACAGTTTCAGTTGGCTTTCCATCACTTACCCCAAGTGTGCAAACTGATATAGCTCCATGTCCTTGATCTCCAAGCCTCATCCCATCCTACCCCATCCACAATCACATACCACTTGATTCAAATGGCTTTGGTGCCTTCCTGCCTAGAACTGAGGAACTAGCAGGCAGAGGGGAGAATGACTAAGTGATAACTCCAGAACCCCCTCTCCCATTTTATGGTGAGCAAAGCATAGAATAACCAGCCTACATGAGACCCTGGAGGGCACCTAACCAATACAACTACTCAAGTGATGTCAGACTCCTCTCAATTTTTCACCAAGTCATCGCCTAGCCATGACCTTAGCAATGAGTATCCCTCCTTGCTGAGGCTGCCCTTTCACTTTGGGACAGGTCCAATCATTAGACTGTTCTTTCTTGTCATGAGCCCAAATTAAGTTCTGTTATTTCCAGCCATTGGTCTTGCTTTCTGGGATAACAGAATATTTTGCTCTCTTTGCTTCATTATAACCTAAGGTACTTAAGAACAGCCAATCTGGCTTCACCTATATATTCTAGCCATTTTTTATGCCCTATTGTTTTATGTGCCTTTATCATGTCACACTTTTTTTTTTTTTAACTAACTTCTGTAGGTATATGCTTTTAAGGGCTTCATCCTGCACATAACAGGTGTTAGGCTGGCAAGAGAAACATATAGGAGGGCTCTTGCTTCCCTTTTCTGAGCTGCAAACTTCAGTGAATGTAGCCAAAGGCCATACTAACACCACCAAGGAATGGGAAGGGAGAAGGGGAGGGGAGGAAGACTTTTTAAATGAAAACGGTAACATTACAGATTGTAAAAAATTTGGAAAATATTAAGAAGAAAACAAAATATTACTTACAATCCTACCAGCTAGAGGTAAGCACTGTTACTACTTTGTTATCTCTTTCCTAATCTTTTTCCTATAAACATATAAATATGATCTTAAAATTTGAAATCAGTCAATACTTAGATTCAGGAGCACATTCCACATTATTAATTAATCCATGGAAATGTTATGGGTAATGATTTCCTAATACTCCATGCTATGGCTGGACCCTGAATTTTTTCATGTTCTTACTGTCAAACATGAGGGTTTTCTTATATTTTTACTTTAATGAACCACTGATGAGCATTTTTAGTAGAGATTTCCAGAAGTAAGATTACGAGCCAGTGGAGGATGTACATTTGTCAGTTTCTTGCTTCTTTCTGACAAATTTCATTCCAGAAATGTCATATCCATTTATTCTCCCATTTATAGAGTATGAAGCACTTGTCTTACCACATGCTGCTCAGCATTATATATTATAATTTCTTACATTACAATGAATTTATTAGGAGCAAATAGTATCTATTTGTGGTCTTAAGTTATATTATTGGTAAAGTTGAAATTCTTTTTTAAATGGAGTAACATTAGTTCTTCTTTTGTGACTTCCATTTTTTTTAGAGATAAATTGTATCAAATTGCTCCTTCAAGTTGCATTCCCTTGATTATTAATAAAATTGAACATTTTTACGTTCATTACAATAGTTTTTAAATAAAGTCAATTCTTTTCTGACTTCTATTATTTTATGCCTAATATGTTACTTTCATATCAGATCTTAAAGACTGAGTCATGGTCTCCACCGGTCAATTCTAAAGAAGCAAAAGGCATGAGGCATAAGGCAGTACTTGAAAACATTAAAAGTGTTTTCACTGGTACACACAACCCCTAACTATGGAAAGGGTGGAAAGGAATCCACTTTCTGAGGGTTAGGAAGAGAACATAGATTTTTCAAGGCTTCCAAAGGCGGATATGGATATTGTATGAAACACATCAAAGATATCTGATTCCCCTGCCATTTAAATGATTTGAATTAGCCAGTAAACACCATTAATTAAGGATCCACTCTAGGCTAAGCCCTGAAGCAAGCATTATGGGAAGCACTTAGTGCTAAAGTGATAACAGAGAAAGAGAAGTCATGGTAGAAAGCGGAGCCCATGGGGCTGGAAAACCGTGGAATGTGTCCCCTCCCACGTCCCAGGTTTCATTTGTTAGTTCCAAGTGAAATGAGGCTTATAAGAGAACTAATCTGCATTATAGTTATATGTTGTAATGACAAGATACTTAAATTATATCTCTAGTTCACACCTTGTACCAAAACAAATTCTAGATGAATTTAACATTTAACAACTTTTAACAAATATCTTT
The DNA here is from genome assembly GCA_004027375.1 of Macroglossus sobrinus. Classification (NCBI taxonomy): domain Eukaryota; kingdom Metazoa; phylum Chordata; class Mammalia; order Chiroptera; family Pteropodidae; genus Macroglossus; species Macroglossus sobrinus. Next base: position 104,646 of record PVKZ01002433.1, read on the forward strand.
CATATATCTACTATGTGATAAAGCTTATGAAATAAAACAATAAGGTGCTAAAAGAAAGAAAGAAAAATAGGGGTTGGGAGAATTTTCTTTAGGTTAAAGAATCAGGAAAGGCTTCCCTGGGGAGATGGTCATTAAGCTAGACTTTTGAGGAATGAGAAGCAACCACCCAACTGCAGATGGAGGAAGAGCATACCAGGCAGAGGGAACAGCAGTCAGAAGACCACGAGAGTTGAGAGAGTAGAACACTCAAGAAGAAAATACAGATAAATATTTTTTCATCCATGGAATGGAGAAGGGCTTTCTAAATGTGGTTCCAAGTAAGCTGGAACCACAGAAGTTCCTCTATGTCAGAATTCTTAACTTCTTCATGACAGAAACCACATAAAGACTCATGGAAAACTAGGCAAAATCGTTATAACTTGTAGGACAATATGTTGTTATCTTTACTGTATAGAAAATTCTTCTAACTAAATATTAGAAAGGTTAGCAGCACTCCCAAGCCGGGAGAGGGGAAGGTCAAGGAAATTCACAAACTAAGAAACACAAATACCAATAAACAACAGTTAAACTCCTCTAGTCAATAGTGAAATGTACATTAAATAACTATAAGGTGCCATTTTTCCCTTATGAAAATGGCAAAGACTGAAAAGATGATAATCCCCAGAAATGAGGAGGACAAAGAGAAGCAGGTATTCTCAGCCCCACTGGTGGGAATGGACACCGGTGTAACTTCTCCAGAGGACAGAGAGCAACAGTCTTAAAAATACGCATATTCTTCAAGTTTGCAATTCCACTTCTAGGAATTCATCACAAGGAAACACTCTCAGCTCTGCAGAAGGATTTAACTATGAGACTGTTCGTTTTAATATATTCTCCCATGATGAAAAACGAGGTGGCAACCTCAAGAGGTTCATTATACAATGGAATGCGACAGTGAAATCATTAAGAATGATTCGTTACATTTATATTTATTGACATGAAAATATGTTCAAGATGGTAAGTAGAAGATGCAGGTTACAAAACAGCACTTATGATAGGATTGCATTTTTTTTTTTAAATATCATACATGTGCATAAAAATGCCCTTAAATGTTAATAGGTCTCTCCGAGTGATGGCATTACTTGTAATTTTTACTTTCTTCTTTATACCTTTATATGTTGTGTGACCTTTTTAGAATGAACATAAATTATTTTTTATAATAAAAAATAAAGCCGTTTTCATATTGAGGTGGGTAAAAAAGTGAGTCATCACAGTCCCCTTGGGCCAGAGGGACTGGAAGGTGATCCTGGCTATTTCACTTCCTTGGAGCAGACCTGTTTGATCAGCATCGCCTGAGCCCTCAGGAACAGGGCTAATGCCCCCAGGAGGCAACATCCTCCTCCAATCCCTTTCTATCCCTGGTTTAGACACAGTCACCCCATCCACATAAGCCCTCCGCTCAATGTTTTCTCTCTTGCTGAGAAACAAAGCCCTTTGCGTGCTCTGATTCATCGCCCAGTTGGAGGCCAAGTTACTCAGACGCAGACCTCAGACGCAGGTGTCTGGGGTGACACAGTGTGACACAACGCCTCCAGTATAAGGGCAGCCCTTCCGCCTTCAAGGCTGTGAAATGTCAAGAGTGATTAGAAAGGTCACTTGTCCTGACAACTCTCTGAGCTTCCCAGAGAGCAGAGCAGGCTTCCCGCTGGGAACATCTTAATTGTGCTTCCTGTTGTGGGGTCCTGCCTGCTCACTCCCCTAGAATAAAGGAGGCCCTATCCTCCCCTAAGACCTTCTCCAACACGGGGGAAAAAAATGCCAAGCATTACAAAACCTTGCAAATCGGAGCAGCTCTCTGATTCAAGAAAAAGGTAAAAGGTGAAATTCTAGGAAAGGGCCTTGCACGGTGGAAGAAGGAAACGGAAGCCATAGAGAAAAGAAATACGCAGCCTGGGGGAGCTTGTGGGGACTAGGAAGAACAGGTGTCAGAAGAACAGAGGAGAAAAAATAGACACACCCCAAAGTCACATCCTTAGACCAAGGAACTAATAGAGGAGTGCACAAAGCCATAAAGCTTGAACTCTGAAGACCCCCCGAGGCAGAAGTTCTCAAACAGCTCTGCGCTTCTGGCCCCATGCCCAGAAATTCCGATTCTGCCCGTTAGGGGTGCTGCCCAGAAATCTGCATTCTAGAAGCAGCCAGATTATTTGGAGAAGACTGTGTATCTTCCTTTGAGAATCCTAGCCTAAAGAATAGGATAAGGATGGGTATGCTTGGGAGACTGGTTGCTGGCACATCCGGGGAATCTAAGAAGATAGCAAGTGAAGGGTGTGATGGGGTGGGAGAGGAAGATTGTCTTAAGAAAGGGGAAGGGATGTGGCTATATAACCCTCTAGCTTCTTGAGGCCAAGCTAGCCTCGATACTGTCAAGTAGTTACAATATTATTCACAATAGCCAAGATATGGAAACAACCTAATGTATATGGATGTATAAAGCAAGTGTGATATACACATACAGTAGAACGTTATTCAACTTTAAAAAAGAAGGAAATCCTGCCATACATGACAACCTGGATGAACCTAGATGAACCTGGTGAAATACGCCAGTCACAGAAGGACAAATGCTGCATGATCCCACTTATGTGAGGATATTTAAAATAGTCAAAACCATAGAAACAGACAGCAGAGTGGCGGTCGTCAGGGCTGGGGGAGGGGGAAATGGGAAGTTGCTGTTCAGTGAGTATAGTTTCAGTTATGCAAGACTAGTAAGTTCTAGGGATCTGCTCTACAACATAGCACCTGTAGTTAACAATACTGCATTTTGCCCTTAAAATTTTAAGTAGGCATATCTCATGTCAAGTGTTCTTACTACAATCAAAAAAAAAAAAAAAGATTACCAAGACAAAGAAAGAAGAGTTCTTTCTTGTCAAGCAAATACAACCAGCTCTTCCCAGCTGACCTTAGCGGCAAGCTGTGGAGCTGTGGAGCTGTGGAAATAATGGGGTGTTGCTCACCAGAGCATCTCCCTTTCTTGCAGCAGGAAGCTCATTACAAGTCACCCACAGAAAGCAGAGCTGTTTCCATGTTCTTACTCCCTAGGCTCTGCAGGCTTACATTTTGAGTTTTCTCACCTGTACACAGCACATCCCTAAAGGAATGTTAGACCAAGAGGGCAGGCCACTTCCTCACCACCTTCTCTGAGCAAAATGTAAGGGGAAAGGAGCCAAAGCAGAAGCATCATTCAAGGGTCAGATGAGTGTCTCTCAGGCCAGCCACTGCTCTGTGTGCTGGAAATACAGCAGTGAACAGACCAGACAATACCCGTGCTTCCCAGTGATTCAGTCCAATGGGAGGAGAGAGAGCACAAATGAGTATTTAAAATATATATGGCAAGGATTTATAGATGCTGTGCAAAGCTGGATAAAGGGGTAGAGAGCAACAGAAGCTCCTAGAGGGTGATCAAAGAAGGCCCCTCGCAGAAGATGAAAGCTGAGCAGCAATAGGAATGCAGTGAGGGAGTGAGCTGTGTGACTGGCAAGGGAAACACTGTCCCAGACAGAGGAGTGCAAGTTCAGTTGTGAGCAGAAACAGCAGGAAGGTCACCAGGAATGTGGGGAACGGCAGGAAACGAAATCAGAGAGTCAGCCAGGGGCTCCATCACTCAGGGTCCTGTTGATCACAAGTGGGACCCTGGATTAGCTAATGGGAAGCATTTACAGCTTAAGAAATTTTCTCCCCCAAACTTTAGTGACATAACCAAGGAAAATCACTAATACTACTGCTTTAGAGATTGTTGAAAACAGAGATGTTGGAAAAGGAACACAGAAAAATGAATGTTGTCTATGTTAGGGAGGTGGGATTATGGACTTCATTTTCTTTTCTTCAAAAAAAATAAACTGGCGATTGCTGCTGGGATATGCTTTTTAAAAAATGAACCCACCACTTCAGGGGCAGGTGGTGCTTCTGTATCCTTAGGACTTAGAGTTGCACCCAGGGCATGTCATTCATAGATGCTGGTGGACTCAATGAACGGAACCTCTTAATGTGGGTTACACGTTCTCCCTGTAGCAGGAGGATAAGAACCTCTTCAGGCTCTGCATGAATCAAGTCAATATAATCTTAGTTTCTGCACTTCATCCTTGGAGTTTTGTGATTTTCAAATTAGCCACGCTTTGCAGAGAATGCAATGGCTAGAGAAGCACTGTGATTTTGAACAAAAAGGCTCAAGACCTTTTATTGGCCTTGCGGGAGTCACAGCAAGCTTGTTGCCTGGTTGCCCCCAACGTGCTCCACCAATCCGGAAGCCCACATGAGTGTATAAGCTGACAACTCCTTGTTCAAGTTCTTCTTCATCTCCCCAGGGGTTCTGGGTGGTGTCAAAGGGAGGGTGAAAAATCTGCTTAGAACCCAGAACCATTGTGAGACACAAAGGTGGATTCAAGGAGTACAAAGAACTCAATGTTAAACAAATCCTTCAGTTTTATCAGCAGTTAAGGTATTCTTCCTTTCATATTTTCCAGAAAAGATATAAGAAGGGCAGATGTCACTGTTAACTCTTTTTGGCCCACTTCTTATGAGTGCTTAATGCTCCACCTTTCCTATGAACATTCGGTTTAGTTAATAAGACAATGTCTATTTATTGAACATCTACCATAGGTTAGGTTCTCTGATAAATATGTCACATAGCTTAATTCATTTAATCCTATGAAGAAGATATCATTACCCCTAGTTTACAAGTTGATGTGACTGAGACTAAGAAACATTATACCATTTGCTCAAAATCACACAGCCAGCAAGTGGAAAACCCAGGTTTAAAACCTAATTCAACCTGATTCCAAAGCCCATATTTTTAACCACCACACTATATATATAGCCTTTCGGGGCAGGTAAGAAGTCTTTCTTTTAAGTAAGATTTTGAAAAATTTCTCTGAAGTTAGCTAAGACTGGAGAGGAATGATTATGTTGGAATAGTCAGAGACCCAACCCAAACACAAAAGATTGGAGTAAGACAAGGTCATTTAGCCTAGGAAACAGGCTTGCTACTGGTCATAGAAGGGCCTTAACTCCTCATTCAAAACTATAAGGCTTCTTGCAGTCTAGGCTAACTACCTCCCATTCATTCTTTCATTCATTCATCCAATTAAACAAATATTTAGTTAAACACCTGCCAAGTTCCAGGCAATAGGAATACAATGATAAGTACTAATGGAATGCTTCCCACTCTCATGAAGCTTATGGTTTTCTGGGGGATACATATATTCAATAATATATATTCGATTATATTACAATATCCAACAATATCCAAAATAAATACTAATACAATGGTGGTAAGTCCAATAAAAGAGAGCTATGTAGAGCTTTAAGAGCATGTAAGAGGGGATTAGTCTGTCCTTGAAGAAGTGATGCTTGAGCCGAGATATGAATGACGAATAAGAATTAAGCAGTCAAAGAGAGGAGGGCAAACACTAATAGAATTACCCAGCCATTCCCATCCTCCATCCCTCTCAGCTTGCCATAGCAGAAACCTGAATCCTGTGAAATAGAGATGGGGCAGTATAGGAAACAGATCCTTCAGGTCTCATTCTTCTAAAAGAATGTAGCCCTGGGAACACTGAAAGTTTTATTCAGTGAGGAGAAAGAAGAGATGAGGTGACTGGTGATACAAAACCAGGATAGAGACATTGGTATTTTATCCTCTGATGTATGTCTTCTGGACTGCTTGGTGACACTGCTAATCAGGCAGGACTCCCGCTGTCCCATACACTGCATTTGTTTGAACTGAAAAAAGATGCCCATTTGTCCAAGAAGATCCAGCCTTGAGCCAGGACACCTGGCTTGAGGACTAAAGCATGAGCTAGATTTCCACCCCTAGGAACCAGCTCCCCCAAACCAAACCTGGTACTCATATCCAATGATAGCTGTCACATCCATACATGATGAGCCTGTGAACAGACCTCTGTTACAGTCTCCGTAACTGAGAGCTGGGAAAGGAAGACTAGACTGATCAAAAATCTTGTGCACAATGATGATGCGTACTCAGGGGTGTGTGTGTGCGTGTGCGTGTGTGTGTGTGTGTGTGTGTGTGTGTGTGTATCCTGGTGAATAAATGTACAATACCAAAAGTGGCTAGAGAAGTCCAAGGGGAGTAACAGAAATAAGAACCAGCTTCTCCTGCAAGGCATTTCCCAGGACTAACTTATCAGGAAACAAGGAAAAAGAAAGAGATGAATGTGAAACCATTAGGAGAGAGAAAACTAAAACCGGATGACTGGTAGCTGATGATGAGGTGCCGGGAATAATCAGAGAAGTTAAGGCTGGCTTAGGGTCCCTGGCATCTGACCCAATTCTGGTTTAGAGCAAAGTTTTTTAACGTGGGGTCCGTGGATGAGGAGATCTCTGAGGCTCATGAATTATAGTATTATTTAGCACATTTGTGTACCTGAACACTTTTTCTGTGGGGAGAGTTCTTCGCATTTAAATTTGAGCATTGGATGCTCAAATTAAGGACTGCTGGTTTTGGGGTGGCTCCATAGTGTAGTGGTTAGCACGTCTGCTATACATGCAGAAGGTCCTGGATTCGCACCCCAGGTGGAACCACGGACCAGGCCCCGGGTGCACGCTGCAAGCTTGTGGGAGGAGATGCCCTGCTTTCAGAGATCCAGTTCTTAAAAAGAAAAGCGGCAACATCCATAGGTCAGAGGTGGAAGTTAGGGGTTGAGAGATTAAAGAGGGGAAGAAAAATAAAAAGGAACCGCTGGTTTCAAGATATACAGATGACCTGTCTGGGTAGACCAGAGTGTATTCTGTAAAGATAGAAACATCTTGTCATGAGATGTCCTTTCAGAAAACAAAGCTATTTACTATTAAGGCCAGGATGCCTTAATTTTCTATGAGAAGGAGCTACTGGGGCTTCAGAGTACCCTTTCAGTCTAGAATGGAATTTAACCACCCTACCTATAAGAATCCAATGAAATCTCTCAGTGGCTTGTTTTCTGAATGAGGGTACCTAAAACTGAATAAGCAAAATGTGTTCATCAACAGATATTTAAACTGGTACTTCAGTAGGTTACATTTATATCATTTCTGCCTCCTCAAGTTTATAATAATTAATTTTCTCTTTTGCCATCATCCAGATGATTAGAATATTGAATACAGTGGATGAAAATCTTGGCACTGAAGTTCTTCAATCTTGAGTTCAAGATCTGGCTCCTCCAAGTACCAGCTAGAGAAATTGGTAAGTTATATCATCACCCTAAATTCCAGTTTCAACACCTGGCAAAATGGCAATAATAATATTACCTACCTTAGAAGGTACTGTGAGGACAAAATAATCCAACTAATCCATGTAAGTGCCTGATACAGGTTAGAATTATAATTTACCTCATGCTTCCCTTTTTAAATTTTGTTTTTACTTTGTGCTTTTTAAAATTGAGATAAAACTTTTATACAGTAGAATTCACAGACTTTAAGTGGATAGTTCAATAACTTTTGACAAACTCATGCATCTTTTTGATAAAAGTGATGTGCTTTTTCTGCTGTCTATATTGTGAAATTTTTTGTTCCCAAATGTTAAATTATATTACAATATCTAACTTATCTATAAAAAATCTCCACCCTCTCTCCCTCTAACATACAGACTCTAAGATAGCTCCTCCCCATGCCCAGCTCAATTTAAAACCTGGAAGGAACTCAGGTGCAGTCGTTTTGCCTTTCTCTTGCATCCAGGAGAGGTTGTACCTAAGTCTGTTTTATTTTTGGGTTTCCAGGGAAATTGTTTCTACCATCTCCCTCATCACCTGTTTCAGCACTTAGCAACCCTTAACACTAGAGATTTCTGTCCTTGTGTGTCTATGATTTTTAAATGAGTAATAATAACTAATATTGATATCATGCTTTAGCAAGGGCCACAGATGGACAAGAGGTGGAAAGAGATGTATAAACTTGGCAGCACGAGTGCAGGTGTGTGTGTGTTGAGAATGAGAGTGTGGGAAACAACTGAGACTGTGTTGCTGCAGAGAGTGAGCACTGCTCAGCTCCAGCACGTTGGTCACGTGTGAAGCCAGGTCCACAGCTGCCAGATCTTTGAATTTTTTTTTTTTAGAGGGAAAGGCAGAAATCTGTATTTTTATGTGAAATATAATTTTTGTAAAAACACTCGCTCGATTGAAAAAAAAGGAAGTACTCTGTAGGCAAAAAAAAAAAAAAAAAAAAAGATCGCTGCCTGCACATGGCCCTTTATAATCTCTGTTTTAGAATTTACGGTGTTTTCACATTTACTATCTCATTTAACCTTGAATATACCTGTAAGACAGGTAAAGCAAGCAGGTATACAAACCGGTTTTTAAGAGATAAAGAAACTGGGGCTCAGAAGTACTAAATGAGTTGTTCAGGCTGCACAGCTGGCAGAACCTAGCTGTTATTGTTTTGTTTCACTCTTTCTTCTGCTATGTGCCAGCTTGGGTTCCACGGACATTACAGCCCTTGTTCACATCTCAGCGGTTTAAGGCCATCACCCACAGTTTATCAGTTGTTTATGGAAAATGCACGAAGAAATGAGGAACAACTAAGAGAATAAATATGTGAATAAATAGAACTGAAAAGTGACTGCACAAAACGATAATGATGATATTTTGTAAGGTTTTAAATACTTATAGAATTTAAATCCATAATAAAAATAACAAAAACAGCCAAAAGTGGTTGTAATGAACTGAATGATTGTACCCCTTTCAAATTCATAATTCATATATTGAAATCCTCAATGTGATGGTGTTAGGAGATAGAGTCTTGGGCGGTAATTAGGTATGAGGGTGGATCCCTCATGAATGGAATTAATGCCCGTATGAAAGGGACACAAATTAGCTCTCTTGTCCTCTTTCTGCCATGCAAAGATCAATGAGAAGATGGCAGTCTGCAACTCAAAAGTGGGTTTTCACCAGACTCTGACTATGTTGGTACCCCATTTCAGACTCAGCCTCCAGAACTGGGAGGAATAAATTTCTATGGTGTATAAGCTACCTAGTTTATGGTACTTTAGTATAGCAGCCCAAAAGAAAATAGTGGTTTAGAAATTTAAATGTTTTAAGGACTAACAATTCTTAGCATTGTCTCAAAAATGAGAAAAATACCAGTTTTTATTAGTCTATAGTATGTAAATGTGACCACTAGGAAAATAAAAAATATATACAAAAAGTTGATAAAGGGGAAATATACTGGTTTAATACAGATGAAGGCAAGAAAATGTAAATCAGATAGGACAAACAGAAAACAGTGGAAAAATGGTAACTCTAAACCCAATCATATTAATAATTATATTAAATATAAATAGACTAAATACTGCAATTAAAATATAAACATTGTCAGACTAGATTGAATTTCAAAACACAGTTAGTTATATGTTCCTTAAATATAAGGACATGAAAGATTGAACATAATGGATAAAAAAAGACTTTGAAGGCAATAACCAAAAGAAAACTATGTAACTATACTGATATCAGATGAAGTACACTTTATAGCATGAAGCACTACTAGAGACAGAAGGGACATTTTATAATGATCATATAGTTAATCTATCAGGAATATATAACAATTCTTGATTTACATATGACTTACACATAACAAAAAATATAAAGCAAAAATGGACAGAACTAAAGGAAAGGAGGAAAAGCTAAAATCACAGAGGAAAACTTTAACAGATTTCCCTCAGTAATTGACAGAATAAGCAGATAAAAGAAAATCCGTAAGGATATGAAAGATCTGAAAAACAAAATTGACAAACCAATTTCACCTACAGATATAGGTAGAACACTGCTCATACTGATGATAAAATATACATTCTTTTAAAGTATACATGAGAATTTTCCCAAATTTGAACATATATTATAGTTTTTAAAAAAGTGCTAAGAAAATTTGAAGAACTGAATATTCTCTGAATATGTCAAATTAGAATAGAAATCACCAAATTTTGGAGATTAAGTAATAAGCTTCTAAATAATCCATAGGTCAAAGAAGAAAACACAATGGAAATTTCAACTTTTAATAATAAAAATATGACAACAAAAAGGATAATGCAACTAAAGCTTTACTTAGAGCCTTATACATTTATATTACAAAAAGAAATGCTAAAAAAAAATCAGTAATCAAAGCATTTATCTGAATAATTTAGAAGTAGTACAGAGAATGAGACCCAAAATAAGTAGGAGAAAGATAATCATAAAAATAAGATCAGAAATTAATGAAGTAGAAAACAAATGCACATTAGAGAAAGCTAAAAAAGCCTCAAACTGAGTCTTTGAAAAGAATAACAAAATTGATAGATCTCTAGCAATGTCAAGACAAAAAGAAGAAAACACAAATTACCTATATCATGTATAAAATTCACCACGGACTTTTAAGACATTAAAAAACTGATAACAGAATGTTATAAATCCATACACTAAAATTTTTAGAAAATTTAGGTGAAATAGACCTTAGCAAAGTATAACTTTTAGAAAAGTATAACTTACAAAACTAACATAAAAAAAATAGAAAATCTGAATGTCTCTATATCTACTAAATAAATTAAATTTGTAATGAAAAATCTTAAAGATAACTCTAGGCCCCAATGGCTTCACTGGTAAACTATCCCAAATATGTAAGAAATATATAGTATCAACATCACTCAACCCAAAAAAAAGAAAGAAAGAAAAAAGAGAATACTACATTCTATAAAGCCAGCATAACTTTGACACCAAAACTTGACATGGTCTCTTAAAAAAAAAATTCCTGGCCAATCCTTCTATGAACATTATACAAAAAACCCTAAACAAAATATCAGCAAATTGAATTCAGTGATACATAAAAAGGATAATACATCAGAACGAAGTAAGTTTATTCAGAAATGCAAGGACTTTTTAACAAATAAAAACCAATCAATGTAGTCCACATTGTAAATATAATAAATATGTTTTTTCTAAAGAAAAAATCATATGATTATCTTAATAGATGAAGAAAAAATGTTTAATAAAATGTAAAACCCATTCATGATTAAAACTTTTAGTGAAGTTTGAATGGAAGAGAATTTCTAAATCTTCTATGGATTCTAAAAAATCAAAGCAAAAATAAAACTTAATAGAGAAATATTGGAAAATTTCCCTTTAAAATCAGAAATGAGACAAAGATGTTCACTATCTATTTCTATTCAAACTATCCTAGAAGTCTTAGCTACTTCAATAAATCAAGAAAAAAATTATAAGTTTTATAAGAATTGGAAAGAAAACTGCCATTATTTATAGTCAATATAATTATTTACATGGGACAAAATAATCTACAGATTATTATAATTAAAAATGAATTTTGCAAAATTTATTGATTTTTTATGACTAACAGAATACCAATTTATATATCAGGAACAAACAAAAAGTAAATTTTAATATAAATTTTTAAATACTATTATTTAGAATAGTATCAAGAATTTCTAATACTTAAAAATAAATTTACAAAAGATGTTCATCTCCTTACATGAATCTATGGAGTCAATGCAATACCAATCAAAATCTCATTTTTCTATGAAAACTGACATGTCGATTCTAAAATTTATGTGGAAATGCAGAGCCATGAAGAACCAATACAATCTTGAAGAACAAAGCTGTTTGCAGTACCAGATATCAAGACTAATGATAGAGCCATAGTTCTTAATTCAGTTTGGTACTGAACAAATTCAGACACGAGTGGAACAGAGTACAGCACGCAGAAACAGGCCCATATACACAATTCCAGGATTACTAGACACATGTGAATTTGTAGGGTAGTGGGGGAAAGCCAGTCTAGTCTTCTCAATAAGTGGTGTTGTATCGATTGCATATCCATATGAAAAAAAATGAATCTTGAATACACAAAAATCAATTCTAGATGGATTATAGTTCTAAATGTGAAAGTAAAATCTATAAAGCTTCTATAAGAAAACAAAGAATATATTCATGCTCTTTGGGATAGGCGAAATTTTTTTTTACAAAACACACAAAGAACACTAACCATAGATGGGGGGAAAAACTGGTAAAATTAAGAACTCTAATTTATCCAAAGACTTAACTTAGAGAGTAAAAAGGCAAGCCCCAGAATAGGAGAAGATATTTGCACAACATGTATATGACAAAGGACTTCAATCCAGAATTCATAAAGAACTCTTCCACATCCAAAAGAAAGAACAGATAACTCAGTAGAAAAATGGGTAAAAGTCTCAGAACAAGTATTTCACAAAAGAAGATGGTCTAAGGGCAATAAATTTATAAAAAAGTGCTCAGCTTCAGTGATCATTAAAAAAATCTATTTGAAGCTACAGTGAGATACCGTGTAACTCCACTGGATTGGCTAAATTAAAACTGTAAAAGCCCAGGTATGGGAGAAGCTGTGGAGCATCTGCACTGCAGCGGGCAGGGTATGAATTGGTACAACAAATATAGAAACTTATTTGGCATTTTCTGCTCAAGTGGAACATGCATACCCCTTGCCCAGCAGTTGCTGGGGACATGAATCATAAAATCAGATCCTCAGTTGCTCCCACTTTACTCATTTCTCTCTGCTTTAAAATCAATTCTTTGAACCCCATTTTCTCTAAAAGCCCCCAATTTTCTTCTCACCTGTTCTCCCACAGGGAGCTTCCATTCTCCTACATATTATCTTATGTAGTCCTTTGGGAGACACCTGTCCCAAGGACATCTCCTCTGCTAATTGTAAAGAGGGTTCCCTGTACCTTCAGGAACAGACCTGAACCTGGAGTCACTCCTGCAAGGACTGTGGGATCATATCTGTGTCACAGTTCCAAAGCAACTGTAGGGTCCCCTACCTCACTCCCCTAAATCTAGGCCTAAAATAGCCTTGCTGAAGCAATTTTCTTTTTTTAACAACAGCTGATGTTGGCATGGTAGGCAGACTATGAACCCCAAAGATATCCATATCCAAGTCTGAAGAGCTTGTGAATATATTACGTGACAAAAGAGAAATAAGATTCCTAATCAGATGGCCTGAAATTAGAGGGACTAGCCTAGATGATCCAAGTGGGCCCCACCTACTCACACAGGCCCTTAAAAGTGGAAGAGAAAGGCAGAGGAGCGGATCAGAGAGAGTGTGAGAAGGACTGACTACTGTAGCTGGCTTTAAAGGTAGAGAAAGGGGGTCATGAGCCAAGGAATGTGGTGGCCTCTGGAAGCCAAGAAGGCCTTCAGTTGACAGGCAGAAAGAAAACAAGGACTTCAATCCTGTAATCACAAGGAATTGACTTTTGCCAACAACCTGAATGAGCAGAAACAAATTCTCCCTTCAGGCATCCAGAAGGGAGCATAGTGTGCCAACATCCTGATTTGAGTCTGGTGACTTCACACATACATAGCTGTAAGACAATTAATGTGTGCTATTTTTTACTACATTTGTGGTAATTTGTTCCAGCAGCAATAGAATACTAGTATAGTGGCAAGAATGTAAGAAAACAGGACTTTCACAAGGAAGCAAAGTGTTTTTTCAGAAAATGATCTGCTAAAACATGGATTTTCCAAATAACCAGTTAATTCAATAAGTCAGCAAATTGACAAAATTCACCCTGAAAATAACCTATAGATGCTGAGTACTGTGGAGATCGGTATGGAGATGGAATCTCTAGTAATGTATATGATTTATATGTTGGAAAAATAAGTAGAAATATCAAGTTGGTAGTAATTTACAGAAAACATAGTTTACAAAATGGCAAAACTGGTCAAAACAGAAAAAAAAAGATACCAGTGACAGAACAGAATTGTGAAATCTGCCACACATTAGCCATAAATATGAAATACTTGATGAGGGAGCCAAACATTAATAGGTACCAAATTTTATAAACTCCAGAAGATGGGCTAAGCATGTAAAAAGCAGAAACAATCACATCAATTAATTCCAGAAATTAAAAATTAAAGCTGATATGCCATTTGAGGACCTGATAAAAGAATGCCCCGAATGACTAAAGATAAGATAAACAAAATGACCCGCAAAAGTCCAAAACAAACTATCACGGGAGAAATGCTGAAATTTAAAAATTTAACTGCTAGAACTGCATTAAGTCTGACATGCAATTTGGGGAATTAGCAAATGAATGCTACAAATGCATATAATTTTTAAAATATGAAAGACATTCACCAGCATCCTAAAGAAATCAGAGGAAACAATCCCATCTATATGAAATCTTGACATTTTGGTTTCTAAGAAGGAGTAATTGGGATATGATAACTTTGTGGAAGTTTGTAGAAGACGTGACATGGAAGAGAATGTGGCAGAAAAAGAATACAAGAATCCAGAAGAGATCACTATAAGGAACACTATCATGGGTGCCCCAATTTGATGGACATTAACCATCAATATAAAATTACTGAGGAAGGATGAAAAGTAAATTTGTTGCTAATTCTAAAAATGCTCAACATTTTTCATCTAAGTGGGAAACTTAGAAGTAACAATAGTACCCCTATCCCATATTAAATTTTGTTTAGTAATTGCTAGAAATAAATCAAAGGGACTACTGAGAAATTAGCTTAAATCTCATTAAAATGTTAAAAGTGTGACAACAGAAAATGATGTAAAAAAGAATTCCAAAGAAATTAGTAAAAATTGAAAGATTCCCATTAAAATGCCAACATTCTGGTTTCTAATGAGGAAATATACTTTTTTGATTATTAAAGATACTCTCTCACACAAAACTCCATCATTTCAACCGAGTAATTCTTAAACTGCTGCTATAAAGGCGAAACAAAACCAGTCCATTCAAATTCTATTGCCATCTCCAAAAGCCACATGAAAATCTTTCCATGCAGAAATTGCTTTATAGCAGTGCTAGTCAGGACATTTGTTAAATTATTTATTCTGTTAATTGGTCATTTAATAAATTGGCTTTGGCTTACTCTATCTATCTATCTAGCTAGCTATCTAGCTATCATCTGTTTATCTATCATCTATCTAATCTATTTTCCTAACTGGCCATTACATGAATTGGTCATTTGATGAATTGATTTTCAGCAAAATAGCATTAGATTAGTTCAGTGTTGGTAAGAAAGTGTTGGCCTCTATAGCAAATGGAGCCTGCAAATAATTAGAGAGAGAAAAAAAAAGGCTTTCTAGAAAGCAATTTGGCAATCATTGTTAAAAGCTATAAAATGTGCATGTTCATTGACCAGTAATTCCACTTCTAGGAAATTATTCTAAAGAAATAATGACAATATGCAAGAAAGATTAGGCTACACAGGTTTCACAATAAAATTTCCTAATGCAGTAAATATTAAAGACAAGCTAGAAATTTAAACAATAGGAGGTTAATTAAATAAATCAAGTGAATGTATACAGTGGACTGTTATAAAGCTTTATAATTTTCACTATAAAGAGTATTTAATGTCTTAGAAAGTTGTTCAAGAATCATTGTTAAGTTTAATGAAAAATAGGTTATGAAACAGACTGATACTATCCTAGTAAGAAAAAAAATATGCCATATGTGTATGAGTGGGTGGATAAACTCCAAAATATTTACTGTGGCTATTTTGGGTGTTGGCATGATGGATAATTTTTATTTCTATTTTTTGCTTACCTGAAGTTTCTAAATTTTCCTCACTGAATATGTGTTCTTTTTATAAAAAGAAAAAGTTAAAATTTTTATTCATCCCCTAGCTTAGAAGCCAGAAGGTCTGACAGCCCTCACTATGTGTGTAACCTCGAAAAAGCCCCTACACTTCTCTCCAAACCTTCACACTTCTTTTCCTTGAACTTCACACTTCTCTCCTGGTCTTTCCTTTCCCTCCACTAAGATTCTGTTAGCGAGTCACTACTTCCAGGAATCTGTATCTCATGAACTCTGGCATTGCATGGAGACAGTTTTGAACAGTCACATGTTGTATGTTAACTTACAGGACTTTCATCCAACCATTGTTAAGTGACAGGCACTCAAGAGCAAGGGACCCAAGAGGAGGAAATGCTCCTAGGAGCTCTTACTCTACTAGGAGAGACAGACATTGGATCCCAAATGGCACTGCAATGTGATAAACACTCTACTAAAAGTATGAGCAAGGTGATGTCAGTTCACAGAGGTCTTTGGTAACTTTCAGAAGAGGTGAGATTCTGACAGGCGGAACTGACATGGCTTTGCAGTGATGGAATATTTACTACGACTAAGCACCTTACTTCACATCAACTTTGCAACAGTCACACCAAGTCAACCATCAGGCAACCACTCCCTTTCCTCACTTTTTCTTAAGCAGTTGAGAATACTACAGTTTAAGAGGGTAAATAATGTGCCCCAGATCCCTGTGTGGGTCACTTCCTGCCTTGCCCCGTTCTGCTCTATGTCGAAGGACAATGACCCCTGGAAACTACGCTTCCCAGGCTCCATTGCCAACTAGTTTAGAGAAGTAGGAGGCTGGAGGGTGGGAAGTAGGGAGAAGCCAGAGTAGTTCCTCAGTCCTTTCCAGCTTCAGGTAGCAACTTTGGCAGTAGCTGTTTAGCTTTCTTAGTTTCAGCCCATCTCCCTCAGTAGTCCCAGATCTCAATAGGAAGCCTGGATTCCCAGGCTGCAATAATCCACCTCCTTTCTCTGTTTCTCTAGTTTTGAGATGGCACAACCTTATTACATTGCTTCTCTGTTCTGCCTCAACACCCCTTGCTTGGACTTAGACCTCCAACGACACCTTTGTAACTAATTCCCCCATGAGCTATAGGGCATGGACTCTTTCTTAAACAGACGCTCATCCATATGGCCACAGAGTTAATCACTGGCTGAGCTAGGACATGTAGGGCTCTTGGATTCCAAAGTCTGCAAAGATAATAGTCCACGTCCACTGGGTACCTACTAAGTGCCAAGGTCTTTAAATGGATCATCTATTTAATCCTCACAACCCTATAAAGTGGGCGCTATTTTTATCTCCCATTTACAGGAGAAGAAGTTGAGGCACAGAAAGTAAAGCTACTCTCTCAAAGACACAGTAGAGGTGGACTCAGGTAGTTTGGGTCCAGAGTTTGTGTTCCTAACCACTCTGCTATCCCCAGGTTGGACAGTAGGGAGTAGGGAGGTAGGAGAGTCTCAAGAAAGGTGAGAGTTAAGCACAGAGAAGAAGACAAGGGTGACCTTGGACCAGTTTCTGACCTTCATTGTTGCAGTTCCTAAGCTATAGTTTGAAAGGACAGACCTAGTCAAAGAGACCCATCCATCATCTGTGAGAGAAGAAAGTGCTTGGCCTCTGACAGAAGAAAAGATGCCAAGAAATCTAAAGTGCAGTGTTACTCGACCCTTCTCAGCATCTCTCTCTGTTCCTCACCTCTGCTTTCCCTTTCTCCCGCCCTCCATCTTCAAGTGGGAAAAGCCCACAATCCACTTGGGAAAACCCACCCATCCTCTGGCTCCGGTGCCCTGGGCATTTGCACACCTAGCAGGGACTTCAGGTTGCTCTGACTCTAATTAGCAGGTGCTAAGCAGTTTCCACATAGCCTAGTAAAGACGTCAAAACACAAAATCCATTCATTCTTTCACCCTCTCCTCCTTTTTAAAGACACCTTTTTTTTTCTCTTAGCTGCTCAGCTGAAATTTGTTTTTCTTCAAAAAAAGGGAAAGCAGCATTAACATAGGGAGTCTGGCAGTTTTACAGTCCTTTTCAAACCCTCACCTGCCCTCCTGGTCATTCATCCATCTGCTCATTCGTTCATTCATTTGCCCAGTATGGGGCAGGCACTGACTGGGGCATTGGGTTTTATTGGGGTCTCTCAAGCACAAAGCTGGCATCAGGAGGGATCCCATGGAGACCCCCTAGGAAACCCCATTATCACCCAGGACTCTGTTGGGGCGACTCTGCTGGGAACCACAGAGCCCGAGGGGAGTTGTGCATTTAATTTCCACCCTCTCTCTGGGCTCCTGCTGGAGTGATTGGAAAACAGCTCCTTAAATCAGGCCGCCGCCGGCTCCGCCCCCAGCATCCTCCCGCTCTCCCTCAGTCTCCCGCTTTCCCTCAGATGGATAAGCTGAATTTTCAGCCAAAGCTGCCTCCCTCTTTCCCACATCTCTCCAGCGCCTTCCCTCAGACCCCGCGCCCCAAACAAAGGAAACAGGAAGTCGAAAGGGTGGGGCCGGCTATTCAGATCTATCTTTCCCCAGAGCATCGTCGCCAAGCCGGCTGCCAAGATCGGCTTTGCAGCCTGAGAACCATGCTTCGTTTTCACAGCCCAAATGAGGGGCCTCTGGGTGGGCTGGGGGAAAATCTTTCCCATCTGCGTTGTTTGTTTTAATGTAGGGTGACACATGAATATAAAACCCAAAATCATTTTGAAGGGCTGGCAGTTCAGTTTCCACCAGAATCTCACACGTGATGCCCTCCTCGGCCTTCACTCAGACAGTGTCTTCGCGGGAGGCAGAGAAAGGGGCAGAGGGGCCTCCCCTCCTGAATCTCCACCCGGATCCCGCAAAACCAGTGATTTCAGCTGATACCCCTGACTCTTCTTTTTCAAGTAGTCCACGTGGCTGCTTGCAGGCACCAGCCTTAGCCATCCCCATGGCAGCCCCTCTGTCCCACCCACATGCCATCATTCCAGCACACACTGCACTTTTCATGTTCTGAGGAACACCGGGCCACAAAGAGAAATAAAATTATTCTTGGCCTTGAGGAGCAGCTCTTGGCTGTAGGACAGAAATATATAATTCAAATTTCAACAGAGGAAAGGGGATGTATGAAAGGGTTTTTGGAGCCACCAAATATTGGGGCTGGCATGAACTTGGAAGCTACACTAGCCCAGTCTACCCAGTGATATGAAAAGTGAGGCCCAGAGAGGTGAAGCAACTTGCCCAAGGTCACGCAGCCAGGAGCAGCCCAGGACTCATTTGGAGGCCTGCTGGTTTGTCAAATTGGACGTCTGCACATTTCTTTCCAGGCTGTGGACAGTTCCACAGTTATCAGTTCCCTCTTTCTCCTCCTCATGAACCTCTGAATCATTTAGTTTTCTCAAAGAACTAAGGACATTCCTGCTGTCAAATCCCCACAACTTTGTCCTCCTCCAGAGTCAGGTCCCCCAGTGCCCAGGGCCCAGGAAAGCAGTTGCTAGAACATTTCCAAGGAGAAAGGCAGGTGGTGAGGAGTGCCAGCCGAATCATTTTCATTAATTTATACCATTTTGAAGCTCCTCCAATCTGATGTTCCCTGCTGGTCCTTCTATGTCCTGACTGAGATTGCTGTTCTGTTTGTTTCTATTGTCTGAGAAATAAAATGGTTTTGATTACACCCACGGTCTCTCATGCATGACTGCATTTTGGCTGCCCATCAGGCAGAAGGTACCATCTGTATTCCTCTGCCACTGGTTTCTGCAAGAGGCCTCCTTTCTGCTGAGGGGCTTGGGCCCAGGGATACCAGATCCCACCCCACTCCCAGTGACTGAGTGTGGATGGAGGAGTTGGGGGAGATCTGAGTAAAAGGGTGGGTCAGCTTCCTATTAGCTTCAAAGGGTGGGGAGAATAAGGGGAAAGAGAGGAAGCTAACGTTTCTGAAGGCATAAGGCAGAGTCATCAGTCAGTCAGTCAACAAACAACACTTACTGTGTGCCAGGCCCTGTTCTCAATGCTGGGGACTCAGAGGTGAACACGGGGCACAAATTCCAGTACATCTGGGTATTGTTGTTATTCAAAACATTTAACAACTGGAGCTGCACAGACAGCGACCCATCAGCTGCCCTGGAGCCCTGAGAAGGGTCCCAGAGGCCCTTCTCTGCTGCTGGATCATGGTGAGTTCAGAGGAGTAGAGCCCCAGACAGCAGCTGCTTGCCCACTGGTACAGAAGAATTGCAATATTACAGCAATATTGAATGTCAGCCATATACACAGAGGGTCAGATTAGGGGGCTGGGGAGGGACTTAGCAAACTGCCCATAGTCAGGGAGCCAACCACTACTTAGCAAGAGCCCATAACTGTTTCACGGGACGAAAGGGCCCAAAGATTCTGGATCTTCCAGTTTTTCAAGAGTCCGTTCTGGAGTGTGTGTGTGGACTCTTTTGATTAAAAATAAATTGTATACCTAGCCCGGGTCAAAAAAAAAAAATAGTATCTCTGCCCACAATCCCAAGAGCCCACATTTTGAGCCCTCTGCCCTTATGATACCAGCAACTGCAGTGCACATTAAACAGCAGTTAAGAATCCTCACAGCCACTCATAAGGTCCATGCTATTCCCTCCAGTTGACAGATGAGAAAAACCAAGGATGAGTTTTCTCTGGGGTGGCAGGAGCCCACAAGGGCACCTGTCTGATACAAGAGAAGACGGCCGGTCGAACCCGGCACTGCCTTCTCCAAGAGGAGAAAAACACCCTTAGGTGCAAAAATGTTCTGGTGTTCCAGTCGGCAACCCATCCTGTTGATGGATGGACTGAGGCTCAGGTCAGATCTGCAGAGGGACCAGCAAAGGAGCCTGGGGGTGGCTATGACTGGCCTAGGATGGCTATGGGATTTGTGAGGAAGAGGGTATAAATCTATATGTAGAAGTAGAAATGGGTGGGTATTCTAGAGATCCTGGAGTGTACTCCAACCAGAAGAATGAGCAATTTGGGTCATGGTGAGGAAGTCAGGGACCCTGCAAAGGAAGTCAGGGGGTAGACTGACGTTTTATTTTCTACATGCCTGCAGTAAAGGTCCAATGCCACCATCTTCTCTGCAGTGGACCCTAGGTGCATGCTGGTTACCATACGCAGCAGTACACCCCATCCTTGAATATATCTGCTGCACCTGGGCTTGAACCCAGTCTGTTTCCACAGGTCTCCGCTGGGACCACCAGCTGGTGGGTGGACTCTTGTGTTCCCCTTTTGCAAGACTGTACTATAATGGCAAAGTTAGAAGAGAGGTGGCATGGAGGAGAAGGACCAGCCAAGCAGAAGAAACTGCCTGGGCAAAGAGGATCAAGATGGAAATGTGCATGTCTCGGGGAGAAATAGTAAGTCATCCCACGGTCCAGAGAATAGTGGAAAGTGGAGGCTTAAATGGAAGGCTGTGGCCAAGTCAAAGGACCTTCAGAACACTGAAACCAGAGCTGAGATATTTTATTCAGTTGACAATAGGGAGCCATAGAAGGTTTGGTAGCAGGGTGTCTGATGAATCAGGAAGCTTGAAGTTAATATCTGAGTTCCTAAGTTGTGCCAGCCCCTTTATATATCCTTTGTCCAGCTTTATATATGTTCTTTATATATCTTTTAACTAATCCTAGAAACAGCCCTGTGAGAAAAGTATTAACTATTTCCGCTTTGCAGGTAATGATATTGAAGCTCAGACACGTCAAACATTCCTGAGGTTGTGCAGTTAGTCAGGAGCCTGTTGTAATACTCTGGGTATCAATACTAATATCCTTCATGGAAAATGAAGCAAGGGGAAATGCAGAGGTATGGGAAATGTTGTGTTCACTTTCCAGCTTGGCAGTACTGAAAGGTGGACTAGAACAGAAATTTCTCAATGTTTTTTACTAACCCGCAGCAAAAATATACACTTAACAATACTTACTCTTCCAACACGTAATGTACTCAATCTTTTTCCTATTCTATTCTGGTATATTGTGTGGTGAGGCAAGGGGTGGAGAAAGAGAATGCTGGTTGCAACCCAACCATGCAATTGTTTCATGACCCTCAAATTGGGATAAGACTTCACCAGAAGCATATGGAACAGAATTCGAGCAGCCAGGCCTCATACTCACTGCCCATGGACATTCACAAAAAACACAGCCGAGAGAGGAAATTACATCAGCAAGGAGGAGAGAGTCAAGTATGTCTCATATGCAGAGGAAATCAAGGAGGACAGCCTTCTAAAAAGCTACTTGTCTCTAAAATTTGGTCATCAGGAACCTCCCAGGGAATATTTTCAGTCAGTGGTGGAGGTGAAAACTAGACTGCACAACAGGAGTAGTCTCAGAGCAATGAATGACAACTCTACACCTTTGAAGACCTGAACATGTCTATGAACGAGAGGGAGCCGGTAAAGAGGAAATGATGGAAAGTGTCCGAGAGTGATGTGTGTGGGTGCAGGTGGAGCGGCAATGGACAAAGTGGAGTCCCCATGGAGATGGAAGATGCTAGGGCAAATGGACCATTACAAAGCACTGGCGTAGTCACTTTGGGAAGGAGACAAATAGGAGGGAGGGGAGAGACTAAGTAAAGACAGACTAGGTAAAGCAGTGAAGAGGGAATGATGATGGGTGGAAGTGGGAAGATGATGGAATGTGAAGGGCTTATCCCAATTTTCTCAGTAAAGTAAGAGGCCAGGTCATCTGCTGAGAATGAAGTTGGTACTTGATGAGAATGAGAAATGTTCTGAACATCTGCTAGGAAGCATCAATAAGCAAGGAAATAAGAGAAATTCTGAGTAGTTGGGGGATCGATCTCAATGATTGGCCTGTGAAACCTGAGATTTGCTAGTTTCAGAAGACTGCTGCTCCTTTCTAGCCGACTCTTCCACAGCAGTGGTTCCCTTCTCTCCTCCCAGATCGAGCTCTGGGCTCCGCAACCCTGAGGGCTCAAGGGATGTTGTTGATTGCCTACTAAACAGCCAAAGAATGCAAACCATTATGTCCTGATTTTTTAAAAAAATTATCTTGCCTCTAGGCTTTCCAAAATAAGCTCCTTCTTTTGGGTTTCTGATTCCAATTCCAATAAATCTCTTGACAGCACAGCCTAGCCCATCTGGACCAATCAATCTGCCCCTATCATCAAGTGGTATATTTTTCTCTCATTTCCTCCCTGGGATTCACAATCCTGTCTTCACGTTGGAATTGCCTGGGGAGAGCTAAAAATATTGATGCCTGGTCCCACCCCTAGAGATTGACTTAATTAGTCTGGGTTTGTGGCTGGGCATCTGTAGAATGCTCCCATATAACTAGAATATTCCAGCTAAGGATGAGAACCACTGAGTCCCTTCCTACTCAGTGTGGTTTGTGGACCAGACGCATCAACACTGACCTGGGTACCAGAAGAAATGCTGTGTTCCAGATGTTGCAGTTCAACAAGGACTTCAGGTGGTTTGTATGCACTTTTAAAGTCTGAGACGCTGCATGCGACGGATCTAACTTCTTCAGCTCTCTCTCTTTCCCCGTGTAAGATCAAATTGTATGGTCTCGGAGATCACTCCTTGATTCTAAGCAGCCAGGCAAACAGCTGGTAGCTGTTTTCTCCTAGACTGTGAAAACAGGCACCTAGCAGCCAATCAATCAACAAATGTTTCACAACTTAAGGGGATCTGACACAGTAATGGGGGTGTAGTCCTGTGTTTAGCAGTCTACCGTGTAGCTAGTTGGAACATTCTTGTGGGGTGACCACCTGCCCAGATTTGTTTGGGAGAGTCCCAGTTTCAGCACAGGAAGTTCCACATCTTGGAAAATTCATCTGTCCCACTGGCAAACTGGAAGGTTTGGCCACCCTATGTTAAGTAACATTTAGAGCTGATTGTACCCCCCCCCACCCCGCCAACACACACACCATCAAAGGTAAGGTCTTCTGCTTCTTCCGCACTCAAAACCACCAATAAACACATATTGCTGGGAGCTACAGTGTTTTCATGAATATAGTTAGTGCTTACAAGTGTTGGTTCATTCATTCAACAAAAATCCATTGAGTGACATAAATGTGTTGGCCTCTGTGCAAGGTGCTGGGAACCGACAGCACCAGAGTAGACACGATCCCTGCCTTCTCAGGGATTATAGTCCAGAGGGGAAAACAGGAGTGATAACAATGCATTGGGGTGAGTGCTGCGATTACTGGAGTGAGTGTAGGGCTCAGAGAAACCTACGGAAGCAGTGCCCAGCCCATACATGAGGGGCCAGGGACTTCTGGAGGATGAAAGAAGTTAATCAGGTGAGACACAAAGGGTATATGTGTGGGGGCAGAGAGCGTCCCAAGCATTGGAAGTGGGGGTCCAGGTGCCTCTGAACCTGAAAGAAGGTCTACATCCCTAGGGAAGACACGATAGAAGGAAGGAAGTGAGGGTAGGT
This sequence comes from Macroglossus sobrinus, assembly GCA_004027375.1. Taxonomy (NCBI): domain Eukaryota; kingdom Metazoa; phylum Chordata; class Mammalia; order Chiroptera; family Pteropodidae; genus Macroglossus; species Macroglossus sobrinus. The sequence goes on from PVKZ01002433.1 coordinate 128,592, forward strand.
AATCTGGAGAGGTACAGAGGCTAGTCCACGAATGACCTTGAAAAACAAGTCAAGGAGCTGGGCATGGTTCTGAAAGAACTGAATCCACAGAAAAATTTAAAACAATTTTAAGAATCCAATTTGGGTGAAGAGTCACTCTACAATTCTGCAGAGAAGAGAATGGAAAAGATAAGAGTGAAAGCAGGGAGTCAGAATATAAATCTAGCAATCCAGGGGCAAAAGGAGGGGAGACTGGACTGAAATGGTGGCAATTTAGATTTTTTTTTAAAAAAATGGCTGTACTGGGGAGATGTTTAGAAAGTAAAAGCAATGGAAGAATATGCTGATTAAAAAATGCCCATGATGGAGAAAGCATGAAGGGAAAGAAAGAAGAATTGAGGATTATGTCCAGGTTTCTTCTTTTTAACATTTTATTTTCAACTTCTTCTAGACTTACAGAAAAGTTGCAAAAACAGTCCTATTCCTCACTGGGTCTCTCCCAAAGTTAACATCATACATATTCACCATGTAACTATCAGAACCTGGAAATCACGGTACAATACCATTACCAAACAAAAGACCCCATTCGGACTTCTCCAGTTTTCGCACTAACGTACTTTTGGTGTTGTTCCTGGACCCCACATTGCATTTAGCTTTTAGTTATCCCCAGTCTCCTGCAGTCTGCAACACTCCTTTGGTCTTTCCTGTATTTTAGGGTCTTCACACTTGCAACAACTATTGGTCAATAGTTTGCTGAACGTCCCGTAGTTCTGGCCTGCCTGGTGCCTTCAGGTTTCTGCCTCTGACATGGAGGAGGTAAGCTCCTTCAGGGCACTGACGATGCCCTGTGCCAGGACCAGTAACGAACTCACTGTGTAGGTGCTCAACGTGTTGAAGGAATGGCTGGAAGGGTGGTGATGTGCCAGTCACTGAGATGGTGAAAAATGTAAGTCTGATAGACCTTCCCTCCCCACTGTATTAGTCCCCTGGGCTGCCATAACAAAATACCACTTGGTGGCTTAAACAGAAATTTGTTTCTCACAGTTCTGGAAGCCAGAAGTCCAAGATCAGAGTCCAGCATGGTTGAATTCTGGTGAGAGCCCTCTTCTTGGCTTGCTGGTGGCCCTCACATGGCAGAGAGGGCCAGGAAGGTCTCTGGTGTCTCTTCTTATGAGAACACTAATCCCATCATGAAGGCCCCACCCTCATAAACTCATCCAAACCTAATTAGCTCCCCAAAACCCCATCTCCAAATACTGTCATATTGAAGGGTAGGGCTTCAACACATGATTATTAGGGAAAAACAATTCAGTTCATAGCACCCACCTTAACAGAAAGGGGAAAATGTTGATTAGGAGGGAAAAAATGCTTTTCTTGAGTGGATCCATGAAGATATTCAAATACTAACAGATTTAGATTTCATTAAGTACATTCCCTTTTGATTCCCTACAACTTCCAGGCACAGTGGGTAATACAAAGGTGAACTGGGTACATGGAACGTGCTCCCTGGAGCTCATCATCTTCTGGAGAGAAGGAAATGGAGGCAAATGGAGAGAGTAGGGCTGGCATACTGTGGTGGGTAAGTGCTACGGAAGCACAACCAGGATGAGGTGAAGTGAGGGAGGGAAGAGGTGACATGTGGGTGGGGCTTGGAGGAGATTACGGTTTGGGCTGGTTAAGGAAGAGGGGAAGGATGACCCAGATAGAAGAAAGTCTTTGAATGGAAATTGAAATGCAGAGAGCCATAGGGTGTATTTGGGGAACGGTGGGCAGTGGGAATTGGCTGGAGAATCTGATGGGAAGTAGGAGAGGTGAGGCTGGAGGTTAGACAGAGAGGTGAAGTCCAAAGCCTAGCAGTCCTTGATTGTCACCATACCGTACCAAGACCATTTCACTTTCTTCCATGACAATAAGAAGCAGGAGAGTGAACTGCTCACAACTCATGTGGTGTCAGGGGCTGGCCTCTTTACTGAAAGGGGTAGTTGTAGGGGCGAAAACAAACTGGATAGGCTCTGGGGCCTCTGGTTCTTGCCATTCTGTCTCCTGACACTCTCTGTGTGTACTCTATGTCACACTGCCACAATGTGCCACATCTTTACAAATGCCAGAGTTCCCCTTCCTCCATGAGTCTCTGGTGAACTCTTGTTCATTCTCCTAGCTCCAGCTGGACCTCAGCATACTCAGAGCCTCTGAACTTTCCCCTTCCAACTTGTTGTTTTCTCCAGCTGCCAGGAATGATTGTTACCATGGCGATCACCCACAATGGCAGAACTCCTGTGTCCCCTCTCCTCTAGTAACGCAAATAAGGCAACTTCTGGTAGAAGCCAGGCTAGGCTAGGTGCGGGGAAGCAGAAATGTAGACTGAGGTTGAGTGAGACCCACAGGTGTTACAGCTGATGCCCTGGGGAGGCAGATACAAGTCCACTGACCAAATACACAGAGGAAGGAGGATGAGCGAATGCTTGGCTATTAAAGCAAACTGGGCTTTTCCATTCCTCCTGGGGATGACACTCTTTTTCTTCCTCCATGCTTTTGGAAAAAGCTCCTCCTTCTGCCTGAAATGCCCTTCCACTCCCTTATCTTAGCCAGCTTCGGGTTCACCACAGAAGGCCCTTCTTGTGAGAAGCTCTCCCTGATTCTCAAGCCTGAACTCCATGGCGCTTTGTACAACTCTTAGTCCTTTCTGTCTTGTATTGTTACTGCTCCACCTGCAGTTACAAGGCTGCAGACTCCGAGAGGACAAGAGTGGTGTTCTATTTCACTAATATATCACTAACATGCAGAATCCTCAGCACAGTTCTGGCACAAAGCAGCTGCTCAATAAATATTTGCCGAATGAATGAATTAAATAGAATTTTTTACTCCACTGTTGTAGGAAAACGATGAAGCAAGTTGATATCACAGTTGGAATAAAATCCACCTATAGCTTCTACAAGACCTTTTGTGGTCTGTGAACTAGAAATTCATTTCCTTTTGCTTTTTATAACCACAGACCCTCATTTTAAACAACCATCTTTCAAAGTAAAAGAAATTGGAGATAACGTCCAAATGCACTGCAAAGTGTACTTATATTTTATAAAAAATTTTTAACAATAAGGTTGAAAGATAAATTATAAGATTATCCCGCAATTCACTAGGAAGTTAAATTAACTATAAGCTTACACCATTCCTATAAGCTTACACCCATTCTCCCTCCCTAATCTCTTCTGTGCTCCAAAAATTTTGGCAAATTAACACTTTACTACAATATATGAATGTGTTAGGAAGTGATTGAAGAAATAATTCTGTGGCTGGAAAAGGAGTGGAGAATGGACAGATGTCTGTCTTCCTCCTGTAGGTATTCAGTGATATTTCCCAGTCTGGGAACAGGAGACTCCAGCCTAGCAATTTGCCTCCCCTTCTGAGCATATCACCTCACTTCTCTGGATCCTGGTTTCTCACTTCTAAAAATTAGGACAATAATGTCTGTTCTTCCTTCCCTGTTAGAGGAACATGAATTAGTGCCCCTGCATGTGCTGGAGGACAAGGAAACCCCTAGACCCACAAGGGTCTTTCCAGACCTTCCTGAGGCTTCCAGATAAAAACTCAGTTCAATCAGCTGAGAGTTTTTGTGAAGTTTTTGTTCTGAGGCCCCAATGCACAGCCAGACCATGAGGTTTCTATTACAGAAAGGCCATTAGGACCAAGCCCAGAGAGGCTGGCGTTGAGAGGGGAAATTGCTAGAGAGGGGTAAATGCCACCTTCTCCTCTCTGCACCCTGCCCTCACTTTAATCCACTCAGCTCTCTGAAAAAAAGCTATACTGAGTCTTAGAACATAGCAGTGCAATTTGAAAAAGCTACGAGAGAGAGAGAGAGAGAGAGAGAGAGAGAGAGAGAGAGAGAGAGAGAGAGAGAGAAAGGATTAGGCTGGGTGGAAAGGAATATCTTTCTGATGATGAGAGAGAGGGTAGATCTCGTATTGCATATTTGGCACCAATTCCACCTGGAGAATTCCTCCTACTTGGCCACTCAAAGATTAGCTTCTCTGGGGGATCCTTCTCCAGTTTCCCTAGACATTATCATGTGGTCCTTTAGTACAATGGCCCAGAAACCCTGGTCCAAGGAACTCAGTGTTGTCTTGTGGTTGCTTCTTCACACGGCTCTCTCTTGCACTGGTCTCTGAACTCCCCATCTTATCTTCGTATTCCCAGGGCCTGGCACCCAGTTGGGTTCACTCAGTGTTTGCTGAGTGAATGGTCACAATGCTCCTTTTGCTGCCACCAGACGAGGTAGACCAGAAAATAAATGGACAACAGGATATTTTCATCTTTAAATCATGGCCTTTGGAGATGGAACACCCCTTAAGAGGTCATCACATTTCGTTTACTCACTGAGCAAGACTAATGAAGTGCCTAGTGGGATGCACTCAGGTCTATGTGTCTCTGACGTGGCATCATTGTGCCCAAAGCTATCTCATCCACCCGTGGCTAGCTCCATCTCCTCTTTTTGTAAAATCTGTTTAATAACTATATTTTTAAAACATTTTTATTAACCAAACAATATGCCATACCTTTTGATATGGAAAACTTCAAACACATATAAAAGTAGAGAAAATAATAAACTATGTACCCATCAGATAATTTCAGCATTTTTAACATGTGACCTATATCATCTATTGTAATTGGATTATTTGGAAGAAAATTCTAGCTATCATGTCAAATAAACACTTTTTTACTTGCATTGCATTCATAGGAAGGATGAAAATTCATTTAAATCATGAGAAACCTCTCTCTATGTGTTTATACAGAGGGAGGGGAAGAACCTTTGAAATCATGTCATATACTCCTCCAGAGCCCAAACTGCTTTTGTTTGGTTGTTTGTTTTTTGGTTTTGAGTTTTTGTGTGTTTGGTTGGTTGGGGTTTTTTTATTTTTTATTTTTTATATATATATATATTTTTTTCCCTGACAAAAACTTAATGGATGTCAGAGGCAAGAAACAAAACAGCGAATATTACAAAAATGTCAGCACGAACTTCGCAAAAGATTACACCCTCTGGGCGCTCTCTGGAACAAATATGCACAAAAGGCAGGAGCAACCCCCTAGCGCCCTTTTCTTCTGTATTAAATAGTTGTATTCTGTGCAGACACATGCCCACTCCCTTCCCCCTGCCCCTGCAGGCTTCCTGCTCACTCCCACCCGCGAACAGACAGACAGCAGGAGTAGACAGCCCTGCACTCCCAGGAACACCTGCTTTCATTTACCTGCAGCTGCCTCACTGGGGAAGTTGTTTTCTAAACTCTGAGAACTCAGGGCCCCAGCAGCACTAGAAGGCTTTTCTTTCTAAAGTAAGTAGCACAGTGCTCCCCAGAGGCTTAAATCTGTGGGTCCTAGAGGGATTGCCACAGGATGAATCAAAATATACAACCCACACTCACTCAGTGTGCCAAAGTGCTGCTTTTGAAGTGTGAGGTTAAAAAGTGTTAAAGAACACTGCATAATGGCAATGCTGTTTATGCTGCTGCTGATTAACTCTGTTTATGTGTTTAAGATCCCATGTTGGGGAAACTTTTCTGCCCACTCGACACTTTTCATGCTCAGGTGTCATTCTAAAAGCACGTAGCACGTAGTACTTAGACCTGGGGGAATGGGAGAGGCATCTTACCATCCTTGGAGAGAGGGGGAAGGAGACCAGAAAGAGAGCTGATGTATGGGGAGTCCCCCTCATGCTCTGCAGTAGGTGCTGTTTACTTAAATTCTCACAACAATTCTATAAGCGTTTCTTTATTTATTCCATGGTACAGAGAATTTAAGTTCAGAGGATTTAACTGATTCATCCGAAACCACACAACTAAAAAGTGCTAGCGCCTGGATTGTAACCCAAGTTTTCTAACAACCAAACATATATTCTTTTTCCTGTACTAATAATTCCCCAGTCTTCCAAGTATGAGAACACCACTCCCATTTAAATATATTTTTATTTTCTAACTCCTCATTTTGCAACAATTTCAGATTCATTAAAAAATAAAAACTTGTAAAAATAGCAAAGAGTTCCCATAAACCCTTGACTTAACTTCCCCAAACGTTAACAACTTACAGAACTATAGTACGATGACCAACGCCAGGAACTTAGCATTGATATGACGCTATTAACTAACTTACACACCTTATCCTAATGTCACCAATGGTCTCACTAATGGTCTTTATCTGGTCTGAAACCCAATCCAGATAACACAGTGCAATTAGTTGTCATATCACTATAGACTCCTCTGATCTAAGACATTTCCGCCATTATTCTTCATCTTTCAGGACCTTGACACTTCGGAAAAGTACTGGCCCTTTTTTTTTTGTAGAATGTCCTTCAATGGATCCCTTTTAAGGTTTAAAGTTTCACAAACTCTCATGTGATGATAATTGTCCTTTAAGTATCTGTTGATTGAGAACACCATACTTACTGACAAGACGCTACACTAGTGAAGGATACTCTTGATTTCATTCATCACAATGGCTTCCATATGCATTTGAAAAATAGTAGGTAGATCTGGGAGATAATTTTCATTTTGTCTACTAGCAATGCTTGTGTATATTTAGTTTCATTTACCCCTCTGATATCTTGGCTCCTCCTCCTGAGATCAGCAGCCCATGGTCATACACATATCAAGGCAGAAATTCTCAAAGAAAGTTTTAAGATAACAGAGACCTGGTGAGGTCAGATAACAACATCAAGGGCTAATGTTTATTGCATGCTTGAGAATTTATTGTATGTTTGCATTTCATACTATGCCGAGAGTTTTACATGCATTATATCATTGGGGCCTCACAACAACGTCTAAGACAGATATTATTACTATCATTTCCATTCCTCAATGGAAGAAATGAAGATACTGAGTCTGTAAGTGACTTTCCCAATGTCACACATCTATTGCACAGCTACATTGGTGTTTGAAAGCAGTTCTGCTTGGCTATGAAAGCCCCATATTCTTATCTACTTTGCTAATTTTCTCCAAAAGCATCTCTTATTCTCTGCTTCCATTGTTCCTATGCCTGAAACAGTCTTCATTTCCTATTTTCCAAATTCCTTCTCTGATTCCATCTTTAAGGCCTAGTTGAAGTCCATTCTTCTAGGGAGACTTGTTCCATCAGCAGATAGAGGAGTGGGAGCAGTCTCAGGTACTGCTCCTCTACCTGAGAGAGCATAAAAGAGGGCAATAGAACAAGAAGAAACTAGGATAGTCCTCCTTCTTTTGCAAATAAGAAAACAGTAACAAAACTACTGTTTATTAACTGCTTCCTGTAGGTCAGGCAGTGTTCTAAATGCTTGACATGTGTTATCTCACTTAACCCTCATAACAAGCCTAAGAGGGAGGTGCTAATACTATTGAGGGAAATTCTTGTAGAGCTCACCTATACCTGGATTTCCTCTTTTTCTAACCCTACTGCTATTAGGCAGAGCCATTTTTCTAGATCCAGCCAATGTGTTGTAGGCAAAAGCGATGTCTTTCATGAGCTAAAGCACTTCATTGTATGTCTTCAGTGAGCTGTGAGGGAGTGAGCTGTGTCCTGCTCTATTGTCCTGCTCTGGGACTCTGGGGCTTCCTCAGGGAGGCCCTGATTTGACTTCACTCAAGAGTACCCTATGAACATAATTTGGGAGTGTGAATTAATGGCTGTATTAGCCACAGAAATTAACATCAGCAGGACAACAGACAAACCCCCAAATCACAGTGTCCTAACACAAATACAGCTTGCATCTATCTCCCTTATGTTACCGTCCCATGTGGGTTAGACATCTTACAGCTATCCCATCTGAGACTTAGAGCTCTCAGATCACTGAGGCAAGGACAGAGAGATAAAAGAGGCATTCCTTCCTGCCTCTGCCCCAACAGACATGTGTCACGTCCTTCCCAGTCACATGGTCCTGTGCCTTCCCAACTAAGTCCTCTTACCTCCACAAGTGCCCACAAACCTATTCCTTGCACATCTGGGAACCTCAGGTTTGGTGCAGTCATTTCTTCTCCCCAATTAGCTGCCTCCTCAAACTGCCAGCTCACATGCAGTACTCCTGAAGTAATCATCTACATCAGAACTGTCAGAATGAATTGCAGGTACAGATTCCTGGGTACCACTCTGGGACCAAGGCCTGCAACTCTGCATTTTTCCTCTTCCTGTGGAAATTCTTGCCCACAAATGTTTTGGAACTATTGTACTGTGCAGTCCAATTTGTTGTTACCCAAACTGCAGTCACACTTTTCACCATATTCATGTACCATCTATACTATTATTTTCTTTATACTTAACATTTTTCTCTAAACATTTTTACTTCAATACATTTATTTATAAAAGCGACTTTTTGGCATTATCACAAATAAAAAACTGGTATCATTCACCAAAGAAAGAATAAGTAAGCTGTGGTACATCTATTCTATAGAATATTATTCAGCACTAACAAGTAATGAGCTATCAAGCCATGAAAAGACATGGAAGAACTGTAAATGCATATTACTAAGAAAAAGAAAGACTATACACTGTATGATTCCAACTATTGACAGTCTGGAAAAGGCCATATTGCCAGGAGTTCCGGGCGGGAGCAGAGGGATGAATGGGTGGATTTTTAAGTCAGTGAAACTACTCTGTATGATGCCATAATAGTAGATCCACGCCATTAAACATTTGTCAAAATCTTTAGAATATACAACATCAAAAGTGAGCCCTAATGTAAACTATGGACTTTTATTGATAATATGTCAGTGTTGGTTCAACCATTGTAACAAATGCACCACCCTGGTGCAGGATGTTGATGGCTGGGCAGGGGATGGAAGAGGGTGGAGGGATCAGGTGAGTGTATGGGCACTTTCAGCTCAGTTTTCCTTCAAACTCAAAACTGCTTTGAACATAAAGTCTATTAATAACAAAAAGAATAGATATGCACATACAAACAAAATAAGATAAATTCTAGCTCGATATTATTAAGCCTGACACCTTCTCTCTTTGTTTACAAAGGAGATTGACAAGCGTTAGAAAGGTGTTAAAGACATGTTATCACTCCAATGAATTTTTTTTTTAGCCTGGACATAATCATAAAAAAAGACAGCAAACTGAAAAGAGAACAACGTTCGTAACTTACAGATCGACTTTATTTAACATCGCGTCTGTCTGGGGGTATCCATCCCTCTGAGGCTTCCAGAAACACTAGTCTAGGAAGGGCCCTGCATGCAAACACCGTGCTGCTGCATGTTGAACAAGCGTTTTTTTCCTGCCGCTTTCTCTACATGACCCTCTGGGTGCGTGGTCTGCTCATGCCCTCTGGGGACTCAGAGCCCAGGAAAGTGTCTTTCCGAACAGTTTCTGCCAAGAAGAGACTGCTGCTTATTAAAGATATGTCAGGAACCCGGTGGTGATGAAGATGAATAGAGACAACTATGTTGGGAATGAGGGACCGAGGCAGGAGGGGACAGAGCTTCAGCTGAGTCAGGCAGTACAGGGGCAAAATCTGCTGAACAGACACTGGGTCTAACCGCGCATCCCTGATGTCGGGCGCAAAGGCAGCTGGGGGCTCACTGTGGTCCAAGCACAGCCCTAGTTAGAGTGTCCGATTTTTTAAGGCTCTTGTAAGACAGGATACTAGAAAAATGTAGTAGTGTTATCTGGGGACACCACTCCAGGTCTCTGAGCCACGCTGACAGAAAGGGGGGTAAATATCACTCCCATCTGCCGTGTGCCTAGAACTTTAATAAAGCACGCCCACGCCCTACAGTAAGTGCTTGGTATTTTATTCCTCTTGTATAAACAATAAAATATAGGTCCAGGGAGGTTAAATAAGTTGCCCAAGATCACCCAGCTGGGAATTAAATCTGTCTTTCTGACTTCAAAGCCGCCGTTCTTCCCATTATTCTGCAATAAAATGAGAAAAATTCTGGTCCTGGCCAAGTGGTCTCCAGCCAGAATAATGATCACTGTGATTACTAGGACAAGAATCATCATTATTTGTCACTATAGAATCAGAAAACAAGGCTGGACAGGGTGGAATGTGTCTCAAGGGATCATCTATATCTCCTTTGCTTGGCATTTTTGTCCATACACACATACGCATGCGCGCACATGTACACACACACACACACACACACACACACACACACACACACACACACACACACACATACTGTGGTAGTGGAGGCCAAACTAACTGTTTCCTATAACAGTTGAAGGTTGTTCACACCCCTTCCCATAATAGGTAAGGGACTTTTTAGTGTCACAGCTGACGTGGCATAGACCACCGGCTCTGGTCGGTCACGCCCCTCATGGCTCGCCAACCAATCAAAATACACTTTACTATGAGGAAGTATAAGACCTGTATAAAAGGGAAATCTCCTCTGCGATGATCGGGTCTCAGCCCTTAGATGTGAATCCGCTAAGCAGGTGCCAGCACCATTAACACTACTTCCTGCTTGTTGCCTCGGTGTCTCCTCTCTCTGTCTGAGTATCCTGCAACAATACTTTCCACTATATGTACGCTGGGGACCAAATACAGCATCAAATATTAGTCTGGAATGAACATGTGCCAGGAGGAAGAGCAAAGGATCCACAAATTCTGAGCCCTATGCCACATACTAGCCTGGCTATGAGAGGCTTCTTTGGAGAAACTGATGTCAATTCACTTGGACCACCTCCAAAGCAACCTTTCCATGAGGATGGAAGTTAATCTGATCTGTCCTCCTCAACATCTCTGAGCATGGACCCTGGAGAAGTCCTCCTGAGGACAATGAGCTGGGTTTGAGACTGGGGCCCGTGTGTCCCCATTGTGGGCTTGGATCAGAAGTTGGACAGAGCCCATATTTGCAGATTCCTTTTTTGCCCCTGATAGTCTTCCTCCACCTGGAACTCAAATTGTAACTTATTTAATTTTGCCTATTTTGTTATGAGGCAGTCAGTCCATGTGCTTCCATTTTTACAGAAGGAGGTATCACGTGTGTGCTAAACGTAATGTTCACATGTAGACGCTATTTAAGATTTGATACATCTCAGAGGGGGATGGTGAGCAGCTCAGGCCACACAGTATTCACTTGCCAGCTCCTTTACGTCCGGGCTGACTTCCAACTTGGCTTCCTTCCCAGCAAACAAGAAGCAACTCGCTCATGCCCATACTCCTTCGAGTATCCCTTCCCCCTCAAATCTACTCTCCCTCCCCCAACTCACAGGCCACAGCTGGGCTTCTCCAACATACCAGCTGGAAAAAGACAAAGGTGGGGAGGGAGAGAGAGATTGAGTATGACTGAAAGATTTCTAAAATATCTTTTTTCTTCTCCCAGGCTCTTTTGAAATGCATATTTCACTCCTGTGCTATCAGCTTTATTAAGTAACTCTCTGTATGGGGGACTCAGCTAGAAGCCACACCCAATAAATTAGCCAACCCACCACAAGCAGATGCAGTCTGGCAAGGGAAGGATTACTCCAAAGCGCACACCGTGTAGAGGATCTAGACAACTGAGGTGAGAATCACTCCACAACTATCCAGAGACCAGCTGTCTGCCCTCCTCCAATCTCTGGTTCTGCCTGTGGAAGGGAGACCGATGTACTCAATGTTTTATTTGTGTGTTTGCGTGTGTGTGTGTGTGTCTGTGTGTGTGTGTGTGTGTGTGTGTGTGTAAACAATAGATAGCTAAATCTGGAAAATAAACAGGGACCCAACGGTGGCATTTGAACATCCTTACATTACCTCTTGATACAAAATTAGAGAACTAGTGAGAACCCTGAGTAAGAAAAGGGTCCTTGGAGTTTCCAGGTTAAATAGGACCAGGACTGGCTGAAATAGGAAATAGAGGAAAATGAAAATAGCCCACTTATGACTCTGGGTGTAGGGTAACCAGACTTCCCTTTTTCTGAGATAGTTCTGGATCCATAGATCCACATAGTGTCTGTTGCCTATTGTTCATAAAATGCTACGGTATGTGCACAGTGTAAATCCATGATTGCAGCAATCACGTGGTTGCCAACAACTTAGGGTATTATGAATGCAGGATAGAGACTATTCTTTGTGCTCTTTGCTGAAGCTGCTCTTGCATGTGCCATGTGCTGTATACCTTGGGACTAGAACCCGGATGCAATGACCCTTCGAATTGGAAAGGAGTGCAGGCTTCTTTCTTTCTGCTTGGATTAAAAATCTTTCTGAAGCACCAAGTAATCTCATTGTAATGAACTCCAACTCTCAAACTCAGAAGGGATCTTGAGGGTCACTAGTCCCAGTCACCAATTTGAGCCAACTTCTAAAGCAGCCTATGCTGTCTTGAGACAGACAAAAAGTGCTTTCTACTCTTCAGAACCAAGTCTGGCTTCTCTGGAGATTCCACCACTGGCCAAGGCACTGCCCTTTGTGATCCCACAGGGCAGATTGGCCCTTCTGCTGCACAGCATACTTGCAGCATTTGATAGCAGCAAGTATTTTTCTCTCTTGTTGATTCTTCTCCCCTACCTATGGAACTGCCCACTGGTTGAGCTCTAGAGGCTCATTTATTCAACAAATACAGAGTCTGAAGCAGGTGCCAGGCCCTGGATTGGGAGCTAATGACCCAATGATAAGCAATTACACAAGTTGCCGCTTCCGGGGATCTTATCGTCTCTTTGTAGTGCCTCTGACAGACTCAGGAAAGAGGGCCCCTTTCTGCAGAGGCTTCCCCTATGCTGGCCCTTCTTCAGCTGCACCCTTCCCATAGGCAGAGGAGTCTGCAGGGTCCAGGAGCCACACCCCCTCTTAGAACATACTCTGATTATCTAAGACTCCAGAATTCCTGCCAATCCAGCCATGCCCCTGCTGCCAGAATCTTCAGGTTTCTTTTCTTCAGGCTCAGAGGAACAGTGGCATGGGGCAGCTGTTTGGGGACAGTACAAACAGAGCTTGGGCAAGCCAGCTAGTCTACATGCATGTGTCCAAGGCTCATTATGGTGCAGGATGGAGCCAGCAGTGGAAAGAGAATCAGAGTGGCCTATATACCAAGGGCCAGATGTCCCCATTAGGCTGGCACACAACAGTTTGAATTCAAACTTGTCTTCCAACTTGTTTTGAAGGTATATTTGACACGATAACAGAATAAAATGTGTCTTGTTTAATCGTTTGTTAGCTGGACTTATTACTTTAAAATATCTTGGCCTATGGTATGTGAGCCTCCATCTGTACTCTTGCCCTAGGGTCTATGAATGTTAGCGATGGGTCTATTCTTTGTGAAGACAGACATTAATTGAATAATCACACAAAGAAATGTAAAACTGAACCATAGTGCTAAGAAAATATGCCACTTGGGTCTCTTCTAAAATGCTCTACTTGGTCTTCATTCCCAGGGTTCTCGTTGCATATTGGGGTCTCCAGGTCCCCTGAAGGTCTGCAAAGCCCACCTGTTACTCTTCAACAACCCAAAACACTGACTGAAATATTCCACACCACTCTTGTCCCTTCTGACCATGGAGCTCTAGGGAAACGAACCCAAGGAAGAACAGGAGAGGTAGACCAAGGCTGTGAATTTCTTCCAGACTCACTTCTTGCTTTCCATTTTGTCCAAAACAAGCGCCCCACCAACACCACTGTCATGGCAGATTTCATCTTTGTACCCACCTCCAGGTGCTCCACGGCTGACCCAGACTAGGAGGCGGTTTCACTTCTTTATCAAGGTATCCTTGCCTCTCACATCTCTTCTGCTTCCAGCTGTCTAAACTCAGCCTCGGTATATTTCACCTCACTTAGTCTTCAGCAGCAACAGAGAAGCCTTCTTTGACTAATTGGAGGAAAGGTAGCAAATTCTCCCACTTGCCTCTCTGAATAGGCACCCTGCACACTAGCCGCTTTCAAACATGCATCCCTTTCTCATACCCGATATTACTGTAATTCACCAGTGACTCACTGCCTGTGTGTCCTTGATCTCTATCAGCCCGTGTGATGTCTGGGTTAGATTGCAAAACTCCCAGGAGGCAGGGCCACATCAGCCATGTGTCTCCAGACCCTGCTCAGCAGAGCAGCAGGCACAGGTAGGCACGTAATAAAGACTTTTGATGATGGAGACAGAGGAGCAGCACTCTGGGCCCAGAGCATTGTTGAGTGCACAAGAAACAATCCACTACCACAGCCAGACCACAATCACAGCAGTCCTCCTGCCAGCCTGGGAACCAGGGCACATTTTTCCTTTTAAACAAGGCAGGAAACATTCTCTTGCTTCTGAGACAGCAACAGTAACTACTAGTATTACTGTTACTACTACTACTACACCACACTGTGACAGTGCTGTTTAACCATATTGACTGCTCGGATGCTCAGAATGACCATATGGACTGTGGACTGTCATTATGATCCCAGTTTTACAAATTTGGAACCTGAGTCACAGAGAGGCTGTGCAACTTATTTAGGCCTCAAACTGGGACCATCTGGCTTCAGAGACCTCAGCTTACCCACCACGGGACACGGTGGCTCAGAATGAACTAGGGCAGCTAGAAATGGAGAGTGAAGGGTTGCCAGCTGGGCTCTCGCCCCACTCTCGTGGATCCTCGACACCCGTTCAACCTGAATGAATGGCTGAGAAGACAGTGTGTAAGCAGTCAGCTTTCCAGCATGGAGCCAGGTTGGCTCTCAAAGTATTTGTTCACACCCCATCCCTCTTCCTCCTTCTGTCCTTTCTTCTGTTTCTCAAACTCGCTAAGTTTGTTCACACTTAGGCCTTTGAAGCTGCTGTTTCCTCCACTCGGAATGCTCTCCCCTCAGACCCATCCCTGGGTCCTTCTCATCAACTAGGTGTCAGCTCAGATAGCACATGCTTAGGAACCCTCTCCCTGATCCCTGGAGCTAACGTAGCTGCATCTTGCCCAAACCCCACTTTCATTCTTCTCTAACTCATTTTCCTGTTTTACTTTCATCGTGGCACTCAACACCAACTGAAATCACTTTATTTATCTCCTAGTTTATTTGTCTTTTTCTGCATCTCCACTAGACTGTCAGATTCAGGGGAGCAGAGATCTCATCTGTTTTGTTTGTTCCTGGATACCTAGTACCTGGAACACGGAGTGGAACACGCTATAGATGCCCGAAGCATTTTTGCTAAATGCACATGTGAACGAATGGATGCCAAGTCTCTTATAGCTGTGCGGAACTACCTGGGCGCTTCAATGGCCTGGCATCACATCCATTATAAGTCCTTGCAAGGAAGAGACCACGTCTTCATTGTGGACAGTCTTTTAGCCCCTGGAGCAGTTGCAAATGACTGGGGAGCTGTTCAGTCCCTTTGTTTGGGCAGGGAAAAGACCAAGACATTCAGGCCCTGAGATTGGACTGTTTGCGCTCCTTTTGGGCCACGTGTAGACAATAACTGGACAGCTCTCTCCCTGAACAGAGACTAAGACACTAAAATCTCTGCTTCTCTGCCCCCACCCCCATCCCTCTCTCCCTCTCTCCCTTCTCTAGAAAGTTTTTCCCCTTTACTTCCCTTTTGTCTCCCTTCCTCATTGAAATGCTATGGAGAAAAATGAGCAAAAGTGGGAAAATGTAACCCACATTACATTACGTAGAGTAACCCACATTATTCTAATTACTTCTATAACACAGCCTTATTATAATCTCTTGGCTCCTGCACAGATAAAGCAGCACCACCCGCCCCCACCAAAATATAATAATCAAATGCAGGAAGTGCTTGATTTGATTTGATACAATCCTAATGCCAATATGATATCCTATTTCTTCCACATAATAATAGAGCCTATTTCTTTACTGGTGTTAGCTTTTTTATTCATTGCTTTATTTATGACACATCATAACAATAATGAACAAGAAGAAAAGCTCCCAACCTCTGACTAAACCCTATATCACGTGAGGGTATTTCACAATATTCTTAATGATTTAATACTTTTTCTTTTCTCAACAAAATACTGCTTTTCCATGATCAAAATACATGGTGTTATATATTAATCCCTTTCAATATATTTTCATATCTCCTGGATCCTCCCAATACATATCAAGAAAGGAAGGGGAACAGAAAAGGTGACTCAAAATCACAGAAGTGAGAAAAGGGGCCTATAAGCATAAAACGATTTCAGGTTCACACAGCAAGTAAAATACCATCCAGAAAAGGCTCCAAATCTTGCTGTTCCTATGAACAACGATGTCCTTGCCAGAAGCCATACTCCCAGCTTTCCCTGTGACATGCAGACCTGAGTCAGCCCACATGGGAGAAGAAAGAAATAGCTAAGGAAGTTAAGAAGCTAAATAATTCCTAGTTTTGAAACAGGTGAGCCTCCTGATTGGAGCAAGATGCTGACCAGGCACACCCCAAAGTGAAGCATCACTCCTCCTGTCAGCCCAGCAGCTTTACTTTGTGTCTCTGCTGCAGGTCCCTCACTGGAAGTGAAGAGAACAGCTGGAAAAGGGCTCTGAGCAGGGACCCTGGACCTTCTCGCCTAGAGTTGAGGACTCCAGGCAGTATTTCATTTGGGACTTCAGGCAATCCTCGTCACAAGAAGGAGGAACCCAGTCCCCAGCCTCTCAGAGACGTGTTTTCACGCTGAGCTCTACATCACCTCCCTCTTATCTGGCCCAGGCTGTGGCCCCAGTCATCATCTGTTCCTGAAGAACTTTTCTTATTCAGAACAGAAAGAAAATGAATGAAAATGTCAGCTAAGCTTGCCTCTCACAGAACAATTCCTCAACAAGAACCAGGGCCACCCAGGAGCACCAGCATGGCATCCTACCACACTGCCACTTGTTAAAGGACCACCCAGAAGTCTTCCCTTCACTTCTGGAAAACCAGTGAAGAAGTGACTCATGTGACCACGCAACCCTGCCCAGAGTACAGTTGAAGGTTCTTTCTCCAGCATCACCAAATAGTTCAGGTTTTCAGGTGAACCTTTCCTATCTGGGATTCTGTGGGAAGGGTTGCCACAATTCATGACTCTAGAAGAATGTGCACCTGCTATCCAGCCCTGCAGACACTAGATTGGAAGTGGAGCTGGAAGGGGTTGGGTGAGTTTATCTGTGAAAGTCTGAATGACTGAGGCAAGGAGAACACTCAGACTTGTCTATGAGGTACTTGCCGTCCCATCTCCCAGATGGGGAGAATTGAAAGGACATTCTAAGTTGATGTGCTTCAGGCCTGAGAAGAGAAATAGATATGACAAGATTCCTACTAGCTTCTCTATCTCCCTTTCATCCCACTTAGCTATCTGCTTTCAACCTAGGAAAAACTTGAGTCTGCCAAAAAGTGTCTTTGCAAACTGCATAGTCTTCTTGGACCTAGAATCTCTTTTCATTTCCTCTGCAGTGACTAAAACACACTGTGAGGATGCAATATAATATGAGAGAGTAGTCTCAAGTGAAAGAACAGCAGGCTTGTTCGGTTTCATTCTATGAGAATATGGGAAGAGGACACACAATCCACGCACTTTCAGAGAAGGAAGGAGTTTGAATTCGGGACTCATGACGGGGTAGGGGAAATGTCACAAACAGCAAATTAGATGAAAGGATATCTTGGCAACAGGCATGAATGTACCCACCAAATTCCTTCATTTCATCGCTTCTGTCTCCTGGATCTTCTATTTTTGAGGACACTTACGGGATTTTTTTTGCATGGAATTGAAGATACAAGCTTTGGAAGGAAAATGGAAAAACTGGGGTACAACTGAGCCACCAAACAGGCTCCACCAGGAACCAGGACACCTCTTGGGCAAACTTAACCACAAGATATATCACTGAAGAGCCCTTAAAAACTTGTAGTCCTCACATTAGAGACAACATAATGGCTCCCCAGGGCAAGCAGGTGAATAACAATCTGCAAGGTCTGGAGATACCACAAGGAAGCAGGAAAAGAGAAAACGGTCTCACCTGTTCTGGCCCCTGGAAGCAGATACGGCAGAGCGGTGTCCTCATGCCACTGTCCAGGCTGCTGCCCAGTGAGTAGCGATCCTCAGCCTTCCCCTTACAGAAGTCATCTGAGGAGGCACTGCTGAGCAGCAAGGCAGGTGGCTCTGTGGCTGGGCCGCCCCAGTCATCTTCCACAGAAGGTGGAAACGGTGGTGGGGGTGGCAGAGGAGGGGTCTCCCTGCCAACTCCTTCTCGAGGGCCCCTCCAGCCTGCCCACCCGCCGGCACCCAGAGCCGGAAGGGTATTGTTGTTGGCCGTCAAACCAGGGGGCTGTGGGTCTCCGTGCATGGGCAGGGGCGCTGGAGGTGGGCGCCGCAGTAGGAAAACCTTCAGGTCATTGAAGAGCATGCGGCAGCGGCACTTGAGGAGACCCTGGTGGCGCAACATCTGGGGATCCGGGGTGCACAGTCCACAGCGGTACCAGGCACAGCAGTAGCAGCAGCACCACCACCAGAGCAGCCCGCTCAGGAGCATTAGCATGTGCCCAGTGGAAGCAGAGAGCCCGGGATGGGCAACTGGAGTCTTTGCAGAAGATAGAATTGGTTTTTTGGGGGAGGAGTGAGGGGTGTCCAGAGTGTATCTGTGTTAGACAGGATGTCTGCTTTCTCACTGGTTCCTCTTATACCCCCTCCAAGTAGCAAATAAATAAATTGCTTCCAAGACTGAGGACGGCTAGTCACTGATTCTGAAACGTCCTGGAAAGCCCAATAAAAAAAAAAAATGGTTTTCTTCCCCCTACCCCCACCCCTACCCCAACCTTAGGCTTTGCTCAGGGTGTCTCCTTTTTGCCTTCCACCTGGGTGCACGGGTAGGGGCAGGGGGATAAAAAAAATGTTGAGGATAGGTTGTTAGGGCTTTGGGATAAAGGTTTGTTAGAAAGTTCCCTAGGAGAGTATTATTGGGTTCTCAAATTCCTAGGCAAATCCTGGGAAATCTTTTTTTGTTGTTGTTTAAATAAAACGGTGAGGAAGATTATAAATCAAATTTGGAGTAGACTGAGCTGTACTTAGGGCAAACTAGCTCAGTGATGAATTGAGGACTACATGTGCAAGAGAGAAAAAGATTGTTTTCCTCAGGTAGCAAGAGATTGGTTGTGGGGTGGGGTAAGGTGGGGAGGAGAAGAGGTTGAGAGAAGTTTTAATTCTCTTGGCCAGAAAACAGAGGCAGTTAACCCCCAGAAGCACCAGAGTTGCTTTTTTAAGAGAGCAGTTAGGATGGGGGAAAGGGATTGGGGATGAAATTGGGCACAGGGCTTGTGCTTTGCCTCAGTAGCCAAAGGGCTACACAGAAGAGAAAAAAGCCAATTAGGAGAATAGGGTGGGGAAATAAGGGACTGAGTAGGAGGAAAGAAAGGGAAAAAAGATCTTTTAATCCTTGCAGAGCCTCCTCCTTCCTGAGCATTAAGATCCTGGTTAGAGAGAGGGTGGGGGGGTGCGGGAGGCAGTGGAGCAGAGAAGAGGGGTAGAGGAGGGGCGTGTAGGAAGGGACCGGAGAAGGAGTAGTTACTGGATCTCAGCCCCCAGCCCACCCCTGCGACAGTTTGTAAATCCACAGCCCGCTCCCCTTGGCTCCATCAAAGGTCCCTTCGCGCAAGAGGCCAGGGCCAGGAGAAGGTCAGGTCCGGGCGGGTGAGTGGCCTCTCGTTCTCCTCCTCTTCCTCCGCTGAGCGGTTGTTGCCCTGGTCAGGCTCCGGGTCTGCCCGTGGCCGCCGATGCTGCTGTGCAGGCGGTGGCGACTGCTGGTCGGCGTCCGGGTGTCTCCGGGGCGGGGGCTGCTCCGGCTCGTCCTCTGTCTGCTGCTCGCCGTCCGACGCGGCCGCGACTCCAGCCTTCATGATCCTCCTCCTCCTTCTCCTCCTTCCCGGGGGGCTGGCCCTGAGCCCCCGCGCCCTGGCACCGCTGCCATGCAACCAGAGGCGAGGCAGGCGTAGGGGTGGGGGCGGCTGGGAAGTGAGAAGGGATGGGTAATAAAAAATGAAATGATACTAGTAGAAGAAGAATAATTTGGTTCTCAAATAATCAGCAGAGTGCTTCTGGAGAGGTAAAGGTGGAAGAGGGCGGTTGCCGGGTCTTCACAGCAGCTCTGCCTCCGCTATCCCCATCAAGGGCGGCCTTGGCCGGCTCACCGCGCCCCCCCAACCTCCCCACCCCCCGCCCCCCGGCGCCGCCACTCCCTCCTCTCCGCTGCCTCTGGCTGGTTGGGCTCTCTGTTGCTACCTCTCCTCGCAGATGCAACGAGGTAAGTAAGGCTTGTTTGCGGTTCCAGCTGAAGGTGTGGAGGAGGAAATCAAATTGTGTGGCGGAGGTGGGATGCAGCCAGCACTTGGTTCCGGCTTAGTCCTGTCTCGCGACTCCCCAAAACCGTATGTAAATGTATCTCTTATAAAAGGCGAGGGGAAGCAAATCAGATTCCAGGCTGCTGCCAGGTGTTGTCTCGTCTTCCGCGGTTGCTCAGCACCCGCCGCCGTGACTGTTGCCCCCCTAGCTCAGTTCCCAAAGGGGTGGTGCTGGAACAGAGGTGGCGCGGACTGTGAGTTGACCGTCCGAGGACTGGAAGCAAGGTTCCTGGAGCGGAGAAAGCTCTCTGCTATCTCCACCGCCGCCGTCTCTGCTGCATTCAGCACCCGGGCGAGTGGACAGCTCCCACCCAGACCCCGCGCGTCACGCAAGTGGGGGCCTGACGCAGACGCCGCGGAGGGATGGAGGAGGGAATGGGGATGAGGGGAAAAGAGGATAGAAGGAGAGGAGCCAAAGGAGGGAAGGAGAACTGAGCGAGGGAAGGGGATGGGGAGGGACCAGGGAAAGGGAAGGAAGGAAGAGAGGGTGGGGTTTAGAAAGGAAGGGAGGAGGGGCTAAAATGCAGAAAGCGGGAGAAAGGCTAGTGCGGTGGAGGGGAGCAATTCAGGTACTAACTCGTGCATTTCCCCCAGCTGGAAAGTATCAATGAATAGTACGGTTGTAGAATGTCTACTGTGCACTATCACCACCCCCCTCAGCACACATACACAGACTTCTGAAACTGAACCAGGGTCCATTTCCATGCTCATATAAACAATTTTAGGCAGATACATCAGTCCGCAAGTTTTGGAACAGATAAAGTTTTGTGATTCTCACACGGATTCTGGGACTTGATGGAGACTAAGTCCTTCATGACTTAAGAACTCAAGAAAATGCTATTTCAAACAAGGAAAGTAATGCTAGCACTATTTTTGCCAATTTCTTCTAGAATTTAAGCTACACATGGCAGAGGTTCGCGGAGAGTCCATTTCGATCCCATGTGCCTTAAGTCAATGATGGCATGTAGTAGGAGATCAATACATACTTGTCGAGTGGATTATGACTATCACCATCATCACCACAGTCATTAATCCAAGCCATAGACCTTTTTCGATTGTGGACCATAGAAATCTAGAGCAATATTACAGCCTCATCTTAACCAATATCTCTAGCCTTTCGCTGAGCCACTGACAAGAGGCAATTTTGAAATGGATTTTAATTTCCTCTCTTATTTCTCCTTCTGACTCATATCATCCTACCCCTTTCTTATCAAGGAGCTTCTAGGGAGCAGAAAAGAAGGAAGTTAGTAAAAAAAATTAGTGCCCAAATGCGAAGAGCAAGAAACAAAACCTTTAAATTGTCTATACAAATTTAAGTGTTTGCAGCATTGCTTTCTTGCCTATCCTTATAAATGCCTCTCTCTTTCTCTCTCTCTCTCTCTCTCTCTCTCTCACACACACACACACACACACACACACAAACACACACACACACACACCCCTCTTATCTCCAGGATCATAAACTTGGAAAAGTTATTCCAATGAGTCATCCACACAGCTGTGGTAATGTCTTTAGAAATGGTGGAACCATAGATGAAATAGCATACAAAAATCTCGGCACCAAAATATTATTGGCATGAAGTTCAGCACTGTGAATCATAAGAAAACTACCTCTTTGCTGTCATATCCATGAATGATTCATTCCTACAAGACCTAAGGAACAATGAATGGCCTAAGTCTAGGTCTTGGTTAACCCAGTGTGGCTGCTGTTTTGAATCATGCCTCAGCACCCACCAAAACTGCTGAGACCTGGCCCAAAGTGAGTGACTTGAAATTAATAACTAAAACATAATATATATGTTATTAATATCCACATGATCATTGTGCTGCAAAGAAGAATTTCTTTGTTTTAAAAAAAATCCACCCTCTCTCAAAGAAAATTCTTTATGTTACACATACCCTCTGCTTGTCTCTAACATTGTGCTAATCACACTCTATAACAATAATCTCATCATTCATTCATCTATCTTTACAAGGCTCATAGCTCCTTGAAGACAGGGGCCAATATCTCTTTATGCTGATCTAGTGGGTAAGCAAAAAAATGAACACTAAATGAATAAATGGATGAGTTAGCGGCCTTTTTGTTTCAATGAAGTTACCGTATTTCTCCCCTTTAAGCTTGACCCATACATGTGAGTGGTCTCATGTATGACTAAATACATGGCGTTACGTAAAATTGAGTATCAGGGTTTTGTGCTCATAAAATTCTAGTTCCATCCAAGTGTGTTATGCAAGTAAATTGGGACAGGAGACAGAAAAGCCATATGAACCCTATATTCAGAATCATAGAAAGGTGTGATATCCATGAGAAGACTGTCTTTCCCAACCCTTCTACTGAAAGCAAAAAGATTTCTAGAAACAGAAAGCTGCTAAGGATGGGAAGCAACAACAAGACTGTCATCAGAAAGACTGAAAGACTTGAGAGTTCTATTTCAAATACAATGTAAATCCTGAAAAACATCTCACTGAGTTAGAGTCTCTTTATGCTGATGATGAAACAGCAGTTGTGAGCCCCAGGAATAAATGCCACAATAAAGCAAATGTTCAATCAATAGGTCTCCATTTAAACATTCAAAAAATATTTACTGAACACTAATCACAGGCCAGGCATTGTGTTGGAGGATGTGGGGGGCACAATAATGAATTGGTTGGAATTGCATTCTTATGGTACTTTAAATATGTACATAATCATAATAGAAGGTATAAAATAATAAATGCTACCAGGGTATACAAAGTTTTGGTAATGTTTAGAATCAGATAGTAATTAATGCTATGGCTTGGCAGTGATTAGGAGAGATGGGAGAAAGTGAAGATGCTAGAGCTCCAGGGAAACCTTTTTCAAGAAGTGACATTGAACTGAGTTAAAATATGTAGAATTCAGGGGAGGAAAGCACATTTTTCGCAGTGGGAATGCTGAATACTTTAGTTCTTCCATTTGACTAGAGTGGAAGGTACTTGAAGGTAAGTAGCTGGAAGTAAAGTCAGAAAGGTAGGCTAAAGCCAGATCACAGAAGGCTCTGAATGCCACCCTGGGAGAAGATTTATTCATTGACCCAGTACTTGTTTTAATGGTTTTAAAGATTTGGAGCTGAAAGTGAAAGACAGAAATAAACTTTATCTCTGAACAGGTTAATTAACTGGATGGGATTTCACTGCTAACTGGTGAGAAGCAATCAATATTTTTCATTTCACACCAGAAAGTTCTCAGCTCCTTAATAGATTTATTCTTTTCAATGAGGTTGTTTTCAGATATTTTTCATTACACAGAGTTACTAGGGTCATGTGAATTAGAAGAGTAGAGGAATGAGAGGCTCCAAGGAATAGTCTTCAGGAAGAAATATCAGGAGACAGTTTCAAAAAAGACTTACTTTGGAGGCCATCGCATTTCTCTTTCCAACCAGGGGAGCCCTAAAAAGATCCCATACTGGCAGCTATTGCTACTTCCTTATGTAAACAGAGAACATTTAGGCTAGAAGGCATTTTACAGAGGCTAAAAAAAAAAATCCAGAAAGATTAGGTGGCTCTGTGCCTAAGACCTTTCAGCAAAGTGTCAGACAAGGGCTAGAACTTATACATTATCTAATTCTATAGTTGGCTTTCCATTCAATTGTAGATGACTCTTCAGACACATAGTTTCTCAAGAATAATTGCAGAGTTACTATTCCCCTGAATATTGTTAATAGCTACCATGTACTGAGCCACACACCTTTTTTATATGTTCTTGGAAACAACTGAGCACTTATTGAAAATAGTCATTCATATGTGCCACCCTAAGTTTACCAAATAAGAATTTCTTGGGGAACAACCTGGAAATCTGCATTTTCACACATGGTTTGCCCAAGTGATTTTTTTGATCCTCAAAATGCCTTAGGTGGTCTACAGTGCATGCTCTCCTAAACAAACTCCATCCCATCTGATCTCAGAAGCTAAACAGGGTTGAGCCTGGTTAGTACTTGGATGGGAGACCACCTAGGAAGACCAGGTGCTGTAGATGTAAATAATAAATAAATAAATAAATAAATAAATAAATAAATAAGGGATTGTAAGCTGACGAGGTCCTTGCAATCTGTGAGGTCAACCAAGGGTTGCCTCGCCTTAAAAAAAAAAACAAAAACAAAAACAAAAAACCTCCTTAGGTGGTATGTATTTTCCACATTTTTTTTTTTTATTATTATTAAACAAACTGAGACCAGAGAAACTAAGTCTAAGAAACGAAGTCTATATTGTTGGTGAACACCAAGGTTGAGATTCTAACAGAAAATGCTTTCAACCCAAAATTTGTGCTCTTTTTACTATGCAACACAGCCTTTTGAATTAAATTCCCAGATACCACATAGAACCCATACGCAAGTATTATCTGTCTGCCATACTATGTCCTCATGTCAAAAGACAGTTCAAAATTCAGGCTAAAATGTGGTAAGCAGCTTCTAAAATCCTCACTTCCAGGTATCTATGCTCTTGTGTTTCCCCTTCCTTTTGAGTGTGGACTCACCCTAGTGGCTTGCTATTAATAAATAGAATACAGCAAAAGTGATGGGGTGTCCCTTCATAGATCGGGTTACAAAAGACTGACTTTCCAGCTTGTTCTATCTAAATCTCTTGCTTACTCTTCTCATTTGCTCATTCTGTTGGAAATCAGACACCATACTGTAAGCTACAAAGAAGCCCAGGTAGCCAGCGAGGAACCAAGGCCCTTAGTCCAACAACCCACAGGGAACTAAATCTTGCCACAACATGAGTGAGCCTGGAAGCAAATCCTTCCCCAGTTGAGCTTTGAGATGACTGTAGCCCTGGCTGACATCTTGATTGCAGCCTCTTGAAAGAACCTGAGCCAGAGGACCCACCTAAGCTCTGCCTGAATTTCTGTCCTACAGAAACGTTGAGATAAATGCAGTTGTTTTAAGGCCTCTGTGCATTATCGTAGCCTCCCAACCCCAATACATATACACAGAGATACCCACCTCTCAAACCAAAGTCCATTACCCACCATATAAGCAGTTTGACTAGATATCTACCTGCAAGCCTTGGAA
Organism: Macroglossus sobrinus; assembly: GCA_004027375.1. Lineage (NCBI taxonomy): Eukaryota > Metazoa > Chordata > Mammalia > Chiroptera > Pteropodidae > Macroglossus > Macroglossus sobrinus. The sequence continues at coordinate 153,796 of PVKZ01002433.1, forward strand.
GGGATAAAGTTTTGGGAATCTCTCATTGAAACTGAGAATGTATTCTTAGTTCCCCCACAACTAAGAACTCCAGTGAAGAAAATGTTTCAAACAAGAAGGAAGACACTAGCATTATTTCCTTTCATTTTTCTTCTAGAATTTAAGTTTCATGTGGCAGAGATTTTTTTATTTTTTGGTCCATTTGACCCCATGTACTTAGATCACTGATGGCATGAAGTAGGTACTCAATACGTATTTGCTGAATGGATTATGATCGCCACCATCATCACCACAGTTATTACTTCAAGCCATAAACTTTCAACAGTGGAGTAAAAGAATCTAGAGGAATTTTGCAGCCTTATCTTAATGAATATCCCAACCTCCTCCTTATCCAAGCCTTTCACTGAGCCACTAATAAAGAGTAATTTGAAATAGATTTTAATTCCTTTTTTATTTCTTCTCCTGACTCACCCTTCTTGAAAAGTTTCTAGTGAACAGAAAAGTGTCTGCAAAGGTAAGAAGCACACTGTGTTTGGGGGCAATTTGTTACACAGCAATTGGTGACTCCCAGCAACTGGTGGCACTGAGAAGAACATCAGTCACTGTGTCCATGCTTTTTGTGCTCCACAATACTCTATTCTGACCTAAGACAGAGTTTGATCATTCACAAGACAATGCAAGTGTAAATGTGAAGGTTCAACCGAAAAAAAGAGAAACATTCTGCTATGCTTAACTGGTGGGCTGAACTTAAGACCTAGGAGAGCTTCTTTTAAGCCTAATTACCTTTAAGATCACCTTGGTTCTTGTTAAAAGTACAGATTCCCAGATAGATTCTTACCTCCAGAGATTCTGACTTGTTTGTCTAGCATGAAACTTGGGATATAGTTTTTTGTCTAGTTTTTTTTTTGGGCGATTTTGGCACAGGTGACACTGGAGCTCCACCATGGAGAACACTGGCTTAGAAGATAAAGTTCAAAGCCAGGACCTCACCCTACAGTCATCAGGCACCACAGAAGCAATGTTATGGGTTGATATTCTTCTCCAGACATGAGTGAGTAAAGAGCAAGTTTCAAATCAATATCGAAAAGAGCAACATAGAGACATAGGAAAAGGTGCAGAGAGAGATTTGTACATTCACCACTGGAGTCTGGACTATTTTTGGCGATAGGGATTCAGTAGGGAGCAAGATAAATGGAGGCTTTGCTCTCACAAAGTTCAAATCCTGGTGTGGAAAACAGATAAGTGGGCAAATAAATAAGTTAATTTCATGTGGTGATAAGTGCTATAAAGAAACTAAACAGGGTACTGTGATAGGAAATGACCCACTAGCACAGGTGTTGATGGGAAGGAAATAGGTGGTAAGGAAAGGCAAAATAAACTTTTATTGTGTTTTACTGTGTTAAGAAACTGAAAATGTGGTGCTATTTATTACTGCAGCATAACTTCACCATTCCAAGAATAGAAACAGAGTCTTGGGTTATATAAACAGCTTGGCCACTAATCAGCTGTATGACTTCAGGGATTGTTACAATCTGGGCCTCAGTTCCCCAGTTTGTAAAATGCTTGTGATCAGAAGAGCAATGTGGTTCTTGCTAGCTTTACCATTCTATGAAATACATAGCAGTTGCCTGAATTCGAGCCAAAATCTCACATGTGAAAAAATAAGTCTGTTTTTCCTCTCACCACATGCCCTGGCCACTTGATACCCGCTCAGCACTCTTCCTTCCTACAGCTCCTGACTTGTGCCTGAAAGCACCTGCGTGTCCTCTCTCTGCCACATCCTCAGTCCAAAGTCATCTGTTGGGATTTTCAGTTTGGGGAAGCTCCCAGAGGGGAGTGATTGGCCAGTCTGCCCTGCAGCAGCCGCAGCCCTGCTGCCCACCTCCTGTACCCGTGACTGCGCAGGCTTTTCTGGGCTCTTCTTCTGGGAAGGCAAATAGTATTATTAAATATTCAAAAAGCCTGCAATGAAGCAGCGGACATGAAAGACAGAGTCGGCTCTCAGTGTGCTGAGAGGGCAGTTAGTTGCCTGCTCAGAATCAGGTTGGGACACAGGGAGAGATGGTGTTAGCTGAAGATTCCTCAGGCTCTTCTGGATGTGCCTCTAATGTGTTCATTCCACATCTGGTCCCAGAAGATAAAGGCTTTTGTCTGTCGTGGGGACACAGTCCTCCACGGACCAACCCTCTTTGGTAACATATCATTTTTTTCCAGGGAAATGTGACTAATCATAGAATTGTAGGTGTCTGTGATGCATATGTACACATACATACGTAGCCAGGAGAGAACTGTAATCTTTATTTGTACCACAAACTCCCCCAGTTCACATATGTGCATTGATACCCACACCCTGCAAACTCTAGCCATGTACACATAACCCATTTTAACAGAGCCCGCTTAATGCAACGTGGCTTTAAAAAGAGCCTGTTTTAAATGGCTACCTAATGTGCACATGTAGATCGATAGCCAGACAGATAGAAATATTGATTTTTAGATACATACATAGCAATAATAAAACCTTGAATTTATATACCCTCCTTCTCCTGGGACATTCACAGGATATGTCAAGTCTCCCCTGTGTGGAAAGCATAAAAGTTTATTTCTGTATGAGATGTAAAGCAGAACTAACATAGACACAAAGAAAGCCCCCAAATTGGTTTATGCCACCTTGTACCTCATACACCCTGATCTAAATTCACATACCCTCAAAAATAGGAGAGACTTGGGTTCTATGAATTATAACGAGATGTCTGTAATACCATCCACATTCATGATATTCTAAGTAGTATTACCTGGAGACTTTTTTTGAAATTGTACCTACACTTCTTGCAATGTTTATCGTTTCTACTTTTTCAGATTCACATGGTTATGGATATAGAGAGATGATATATAGTATATAATTGTGTGTAAATTCATTAAGCTATCCACTTAATATTTGTGTACTTTACTGTATATAAGTAAGTACCTCAGTATAAAACCATATGAAAACACAGAGTTGCCTCTTGAAATCCAGGATGTATTCCCATAAACTGGAACCCAGATAAAAAAGGGTACTTGATATGCGGGTGTGTCTGAGAATTCTGTTAGCCCAGATAACGAGGGAGGGACACAGAGATCTGATTCTGCCAGTTCATGGTTATGTGCCCTCGGCTGTTTTCCTTAACCCCTCTGTGCCTGTTTCTTCATCTGCAAACAAAATAAAACCAACCTCATAGAGAGACATAAAGATTAAATGAGAAAATTAGTGTAAAGTTCTTTACATGGTGTCTGGCACATAATCAACTCTCAGTAATAGTTGGCTATTCCCACTGTGATCACAGCAACACCCAACTCCTGGCTGGGGGTCATTTATGTGCCACAGCATCATCTATGTGCCACAAACGCCGCCCTCCAGAGAATCTGCAAAAGCAGAAAGATTAAATATAATCAGACACCTGTTGTTTTCTAGCTTCCTCAGCAAGCAACATAACCTCTTCCCATCACCAGTGTCTCCACCTAACACTCTGTCATAACTCTGCTCTCCCCTTCTAACCTCCAGATTCTACCTCCTGGTCCTGGTCCCGTTCTCCCAGCACCCCTGCAGGTATGCACTTCCCCACAACTAGTCCAGTCATTGTTCTCTTCCAATTCACTGATGCTGGGGATGGGCATGTAAGTGGGTATGTGAGTGTGTGTGTACAGAATGAACAAAGTAGGGGCTATGTAGAAAGAAGGGCCTGGATTATGGATCCTAGGCATGGCCCTCAGTACAAGTGACCCGACCTCTCTGAACCTTGGTTCCCTTATCTGAAAAATGAGCCCCTTAGACCCTTGTGGTTAAAATGAAATGAGGACACACATGCCAAGTAAATGCCTTGCATAACACTAGTGAAAAGAAACAGGAACTAGTGGTAAGAAAGAAGGAATTTGCTGCAGAGTCCTTGCTTGGGAGAATGATTGCAGTTCTGTTGGGCAGGATAACTCCTTATTAACAGAAATAAAACTTCATGCCTTCTTGAGAATTATCTTGTCTGAACATTCTCATTGAGAGTTGGTCCTAGTTAGAGCTGGCAAGATTTGTGCAATTCACACATACTCGTGAAATTCAAGAACATTATCTCTTACTGACAGACCAGAATGACTGTAATAAATCTGTTTTAATAAACAAGTAATTATAGTTGACAATAAACGTGTAAACATGATGCTAATTAGAAGCCCCCTCATAGCTATTCCTAGTTTGGGGACCCATGTACACATGCTTGGGATTATGGGTAACACCAGACACTGTTCTCATCCACAGGTAAACAAATATATGAGTAATAGGTGCCACCTTCTTTGTCTGTCTTTCTTTTTTCAATAGAAAGTATTATCATTTTCAGTAAAGAAAATTAGGTCATTTTAGCACATTGGTTTCCAATGCTATCCCTTTAAACTCAGGTCTCCTACTAACCTTGGGGGACTGTGATTTATTACACAAAGTGCCTTTAGATACGGGGACACTGACCTCATTACCTGGGTTCTTTCCAAACTTAGCTACAAAGACATGGCCCGTTGATCCTTGGGATTTGGGAGGGATTGGTGATAGAAGGCTGAAAGGAGAAGGTGATTAAGATTAATAAACAGTCTTAAACCAACAAATTGTTTTTATTGAACCATGAAAAAGATAAGCCACACAGGGAGACAGTGACCCAAGCGAAGATTCTGTCCTGCTTTCGGGCAGAAGGGTCATAGCTTGGAGTGTCTCTTCCAAAGCAGAGAGCCTTCTCATTTATGTTGCCCTAGAGGTGGGTTGCAAAATTATTTTTGATGAGGAGCAGCCACAGTTAATTCCTTGGCCACGAGCAAAAGTCCTGGAGGCCTTATTTATAAAGTTTTCTAAAGAATCCTCTTTTTTGTTGTTGTTGATTGATATGGTGAGCAAAGGAAAGATAGGTATAATTTTCTATCAATCTCTTGCCTAGCTCTTTTATTTCTCTAAAAGAGTCCTGATGCATATTACTTTTCTTTCTTAGATCCCTTTCTTCTCATCTTTTCAAGGTCACAATTTTATCCAAGAAGTCTTCTTGGTAATGAACTAGGGAGAAGCAGTATTGTCCAGGGGTTAAGGATACTGATTTTAGTTCAAAAAATTTGGTTTGATCCCAGCTCCTCCACTACCTCAGACAGGATAGGTTATGCTGCAGCAACAAACAATACAACATTTAACATTTTCCATTTCTTGACACAATAAAAGTTTATTTGTCTTTTCACCAAGTCAGTGCAGATCTGAGCGACTCTGCAAGGTAGCTGCCTTCATGTAGGGGCTCAGCAGTCCAGTCTCCTTGAATTTTATGCCCCCCACATCTTAATGCATGCTCATGTGATTGCAGTGATAGAGGAATCAAACATTGAAGGTCACATGCTAGCTCTGAAATGTGTCAGCCTAGGAGTACCTTGTCACTTAAAGTCACACCCCATTGGCAACACTAGTCATAAGTCTCTTTCCAATTACAAAGAGAGATGGGAAATATAGTTTTCCATGTACCTAGGAAGGAGAATAGAATCATAAATATCGGTGACCACTGGTATTAACCACGATAGCCACATACCAGCAGTTAGGCAAATTACTTAACTTTCTGAGACTCTGTTCCCTCTTCAATAAAATTAGAAAGCAATAGTTATAACCCATAAGTTTCTTGTGAAGATTAAACAAAATAAAGCGTATAAAGTGTGTGGCATAATTTATGCATATTATAAGCATTCAAGAAATGGCAGTCATCATTATCAAATATAGCATAGTAGGCATACTTTCTACTTGCTTAGACAATAGAGAAAATAGGTAGGCAGCAATTAGATTGGAAGGTGAGAGGGAGAATAACCCCTGAATTCATCATTTTAACTCTTAGACTTCCCAAGAAGGCTAGGTCCCAAGGAACAGGTGTGAGTGGCTATTCTTTAGGCCCATGGAACATTGAGTGTGAACAAGGTTCATGATACTCTGTTATGACAGCCTGGCATGAATACATCTTGTACCTGTCACCTGCCTGTTGTATCAGTCAAGATCCTTGGGAGGACTGGACAACACACTCAGAGATTTTCTAATGAAGGTACTATATACAGATGCGTAGGTAAGAATAAGGGAACCAATGGGGAATGCAGAGTCACCCATCGGTGCCATCTTTAGGCCTGAAGTAGCAAAAACAGGAGAAAGTGATATGGAGCCTAAATGAAAGTGAAACTATGGAAGAGGAACCACCCAAAGGAAGTGCTAGTCATAGTAGGATATGAATACTGTCCAAACCATGACAAAGCAGAGAGGAATCAGGAACAATGAATAGCCAAATCTCTCTCCCCTCTCTCCCTTTCATCTCCTGATGATTTTAACTATTCATTAACCAAAGCCAACCAAAAGCCAGAGGATGAGGGTACCTGGGTGATGCAGCCCCAAAAGCTTAGCTCCAGGGCACAGAAGTCATGTGGGGTTGGGGATACACAGCACACCTGTACTCCAACGCATTCTCTCTCTCTGTCTGTCTCTCTCTCTCTCTCTCTCTCTCTCTCTCTCTCTCTCTCTCTCTCCCTCTCTCTCTCTATCCCCTCCTGCCCCACCTCCCCCCCTGACTCCCTCTTCTCTGATCCTCCTGATTTCGCTTTCCAGGTTGACCCAGCATCTCCTTAGGTGGAAAAGTGCTGCCTGGATAGAGGTAATTAAAGCCACAGGACTTCTACCTACCATGTGGAATGAGCAATTCACAGGCACCAGTCCAAAGTGTTCCTAGACAGTCCATCGACCTCCCACTGCTGCTGCTGCTATTTTGAGTCCAAGTACGAACGTGATTTACCTCTATAGTCTGTTCATGAGAGCTGTGGAGTGTGGACATCTGCTGTTTTTGCTGCCTGGCCTCTATTCACCTCATCTTGTTTACCATTCCCAGTTCTCTCTGGAATATCACTCTTTCCTTCCCACTCTCAGCTCTTGTCTTCAAGTAAAGTTGACTCATTGCTGGCTCAGAGGTGGAACATGTGACCCAGGCTCAAACCAATCATTGCATCTCACTTTCCTCTACACAGTAAATGGTTCAAGGATGGACTTGTGATGCAGTCGGACCAATAAAATATAGTGATATTTTGCTAGAAACACTTTGACAAAGACTATTGTTATTTTCTAGATAGAACATTCTAGAAGACATATTGGTTGACTCTCAGCTAGCCATTCTACCCTGATTGTCTAAGCAAGGGGTTCACAACCTCAGCACTACTGACATTTTGGATCAGATAGTTCTTTGTTGCCGGAGGCTGTCCCATGCACGCTAAGATGTTTAGCAAGTATCCCTGTCCTCTATCCACTAGATGCCTGTAGCACTCCCAATTACATTTGTCTTTACATATTGTCAAATGGCCCCTCTGAGACAACATCTTCCTTGGTTGAAAACCCTAGTCTCGGCTAACCACGGTAGTCTCATTCCATTTCTCAGTGGATAGTTGAGGAATGGGTATGAGAAGCCTTCTAGGAGATTCTGCAGAATGTTTCCTTTTTCTGAAGAAAGAGCTGGAGGAAGAGATCATTTTAGTTACTTCGTACACATTGCAATGTCTAGATACAGCAGTGAACTTCAATAGCCATTATGTCATCATGAAGGGAGCCATGCTGAAAGGAGAATTTGATACTGAAAATGAAAAAGTAGAAAAAACTTGGCTCAATTGACACTGTTAAGTCCTTTAACCAAGCTAGATCTCCTTGGATTTCTTCCTGTGTGAGGTGAAAAATTTCCTTATTGATTAAGGTAACTCAAGTCAGATTTTCTGTTGTTTGCAACTCAAATGATCTCAACTGACATAGACTTCAACATGAGTATAGGTAACCCTGGGAGTTTCTGGATGTTGTCATGATCACAAAGGAAAATCCTACCTAACATTTGAGAAAACACAGAGAATGAAGAACTAGGAGGAGAGAGAAGAAATGTGTTTTAGTGACAATCTTTCAGACATATGAAACTATATATATATTTTTTTTTTTGGCTTGCCTTTAGTCCATTAGACTTGGGTTTTCTGTCCCTTGCAATAATAAGTGATCTAACTGATACAGATGGAATAGAAATAAAGCCTCCAGCTTCAGGAGGTCATCTTAGAGCAGACAAAAGATATAAATACTTTGGATGACAATCCACCCAAATTAACCTGAACCCTTTGGCTGTGTCTATACAAACAAACAAAGTAGAATGAGGCACTACGCAATCTCCCCCAATCCATGTTTTCCAAACATAACAAAATACATCTGGCTAAAATATTGACAAAATTAAGAACAATATGGCTTTCAAATATAAACACTTGTCAACAATATCAAATTCCACTGACTCGTTGTAGATTTTGCCTGTAAACTTCGTACATATATTTGATTATATTAGATAGTATTGAATCTATAAAAGGAAAGAGTTAAAAAAAAAAAACTTGAATACATCTTGTCCCACTTTCTCATTCTACACAGGAAGATACTGAGTGCCATACAGGAGAGATGATTACCAAGGTCACACAGTTATGGATGTGACCAGAAATCGTGTGTCTTGACTCTTCTACCCTTATTTATTCTTGCTTACCTCACCTATATGACATTGGATATCATTTTCTCAAACAGTATATGCAGAGGTTGGGCATTTGACCTGGCTTTCCTGAGGTTCTAGAAGTCACTCTCCCAGTATCTGAATCTTTTAGTGGCACTCATGAGAATACACACTTTAAAATCTTCTTCCTGGAGCAGCTGTGTCAGCAGCCTTGAGAAGCTCTGGGACAGGTGGGACCCTCACCCTCGGCTGGGACAGATGGCCAGTCTGGCAAGGCTGATCCCGTTGCCTGCTCTCCTTCAGGCTGAGTCGGAGCCAGCTGGATGCTTGAGGGCAGAAAAACTAGAGACAGCAGAGTGGGAGAATGGACCCTCCCAGTAGCAGGAGGCACAGAATCTTTTGTGCCACCAAAAACCGAATCCAAATTTAAAGCTGACACACAGGTGGAGTGGGTGAGCTTCTGTGATTTGATGGGTTCTCTGAGGTTCTGGTCGTCTAAAAATATCTCCTCTACCCACCTGCTTAGGACAACCTCCCTTCTTCTCAGGCCTGCAATTTCTACCACTGGAGTCCTGAAGGATTTAGATGACAAAGGATGGAGTGTGTGTCCCAGCAGGTCACTGTGAAAGGCGGTTTCCTGGGAGTGGAAGGGAGGCCCTTGTGTCTGCTCCTTTTAGCACAAAGAGCTAATCTTGCCAGGAGCTCAGAGAAGACAAAAGTGGCCTATTTCACATCTTTGTCTCCTACTGAGACACCAGTCACTCAATTCATTCATGCCCATATGACCAGGACCTTGAAGAATTTGGGCAGCAGGCTTTAATGAAAATAAGGAAAGGAAGACTATAAGCAGAGCATCCCATTCTTCCTCCTTTGCACTCTTATTTAGGATTTTTTCTCTGTGGAAATCTGGGTCCAAGTTGGAGAAATTTTTTCTTTGTGCTTGCTGTAGCCAAACATCAGAGTGCTTCCCTGCTCTGCAGGGTTCTCCAGTTATTATTGTTGTTGTTCCCATTTCTTCTTGCCCCCACTTCCCCTTAGCCAATCCCTGAAGGAAATTAAAAGTCCTGGCATGCACTTGAGAGTAGAGATTTGAAATGGGGCAGGGAGATGCAGGGAGAGGCAGTGGGAGAGACTCATGACCCTGTTGATTGATTCTGTCTACTCCATTCCAACAGGTGTGATCCTGGCTCTGCTCTGTCAGAGGCTGGGCAAAAAGAGAGATTGACAGGGAGGGTCAGAGGGGAACAGTGGCCGACAGGAAGAGCCTGGCAGGTGGCAGAGTGATTAATGATCTTGGGTTCAGGGAACATAACACAGTCAAATAGGGGAGAGAGTCGAGCTAAGAATTTATAGGCTGTGGCATGAAGGGAAGCTCTCTGAATACTTAATACTTAAGATGCTTGGTGTAAGCTTTATTGGTTGGAATCCGAGTGGATACCTCAATTGGGTCAGATAATTTATTCATTCATTAACAAAGTACACATGGATAGGACTGTGATTGTCTTATCCAGGCCAGACACACCTGTGGAAGAATGGGGGCGGGCTTGTCCTTGAAGCAAATGAATACTCCTATTGTCAATCATCCTGGCACAAATTTAATTGGTTGCTAGCTACAAGGATATAAGGAGGAGGGACTTACATTGGGAAGGAAAAAGTATTTGTCCCCCTCCCCTCGCTTTAGGATTAGGATGTATCTTCTGCTAGCACCTCAAAGCCAATAACTGCCCTGGGATATTTCTGGTGTGAATGCCTGCTGAGGCATGGGGAAGGCTGCCCTTTGTCAATAGAGGCAAGCCAAGAGCCAAGCAAGGAAACGTTCGAAGACAGCCTGATGTGAAGCAAAAGTTTTTGATAATTCTGTTTTCATAATTTCTTCTGTGAATCCCAGACTTCCAGAAAAGTCTCCTTGAGATTTATAGCTTTGTCTCAGTGACGTTGTGGTGTCTGAGAAGCAGCTGATACTTGCTTGAGACCCATCAGCAGAGCAGTGAGCGGCGTCCCCTCCTTGAAGCCAGAGAAGTAGAACGAGTGGCTGTCACGGGGCAGCTGTCCTCAGTAGGAACAGCATGAGGGCAGATGGCTGGGGCCGTGGTTCTGGTTAAGGCAGAGGGAAACATCCTCATGGAATCGTTGCTGGACATGGGTAAGACCGCACTCCGGGAAGCTCTCCAAAACGGTCTGAGGGTCTCAGAGGTCTGGGTTCTCAGCTCAGGCTGAGGTTTGAGGGGCTTTCTTTTATAACATCAGACACATACATCCCAAGGGGCTTGGGATTGTGTTGGGCTCTAGGGACACAGGAATAAATTAGATATGATCCCTCCCCTCAGGACCTTCCTGCCTAAGTGACTTTACCTCATCCTTTCTAGTGTCTGGACCAGAGGTAAAGGCATCTGAATTCCAGGCTCAGGGGAACCACTCGTTTTCTTTGTCATCCATGTCTGATTTTAGGAACCATAAGGCTAATAAGATCTGGAAGAGAAGTTAGAAAGTATCTGGCTCAACCCTCTAATTTTATAGACTTAAGGGCATTGAAATGGTAAAATCTGGTGGGAAAGAGGGCATCCATACCCATCCCTTGGCAAAGGGGCATTTTCTGCAAATAACATAAGAGCATCGCCCTAAGAAGGAGGTGAGTCCTGTGGCCAAGTGTGCAGGGTCGGACACAACAATTCAAATCGTAGTTCTGAATCTGCAGCCATGGGCATGTTATTGAATCTCTTACAGGCTCTATTTTCTCATCTATAAATGGGGGCAATAATGGCAACTACTCATGGGGTGTCTGTTGAGAATTAAATGAGAAAAATCCATGTCAAGGGCTTAGCGCTATGTATGGAACATTAAAAATATTCTATGGATTTCAATTATTTTTTTGTAAAAAAAACCTTTTTCTCAAAATGTGCTGAGGTTGGGATTAATTTGCCTTTTTTTCTGCTTCAAAGTACATGTCAGCTGTAAATGTTGCTACTTTTAATATCATCAGTCATTACCAATTGATGAGAATATTGTTGAAGCTCTTGACTCTTCCGTTTCCCTGAAAATCCAATTTTTTTGCTGTATCCCACAGCTTCTGTTATAATATTCTAGGCAAGAAGTAATGTCCTGGTTATCTACTATTGCGTAACAAACTACCATGCAATTTAGTGGCTTAAAACAGCAGCTTTATATGTTATATATATTGAGTTTATGGGTCAAGAACCTAGGCAGGACTCCATATATCTTCTGCCCTTTTTAGTGTTGACATAAGTTACTTGGTGATTCTCGGTTTGCACTGATACAAACAGCTGGAATTCTGGGCTCAGCTGGGATGGTCAAGGGCTAACGCATAACCAATCCAGCATGGCAACTGAAGATAGTCAGACTTCTTACATGGAGACTCGAGACTCCATTATCTTGTGCAAAAGAAATATAACCTAGCTTCAGAATTCCCAGGATATCAATTCTACCACATTCTACTGCTCACCGAAGTCACTAAAGCCAGATTCGAGAGGAGGAGAATTAAACTCCACCTCTCAAAGGTAAGAGGAGCAAAGAATTTGCAGCCATATTTAATCTACCCGAGGTAATGAGAGCATACAAAACAACCTTTTTAATGAAAAATACAAATCATTGGATGGGGGGGAATAAAAAGAAATATACATGATTGTTTAGCCCCTCTATGGATGGAGAAAGTCTCTAAGCATAGAAGATTGAAAGAAACGACAAAGGAAAATTTTTTATAAGAATTCAAATTTCTGTATTTCAAACACATTGCAAATGAAATAAAAAATAAACTGAAGCCATGGAAAAATAGCTATGACATATAATAGGTTAACATCTCTAAGGCAGAAAACTGATAAAATCAATAAGAAAAAGAAAGGTCCAGTGGAAAACCTGGCAAAGTAAATGAATGGGCAATTCCCTCAGACAAAAAATGTACATACTAATAAGTAGAAAAAAATTTAATTGCAGTCCAAAAATAGAAATTAAAACCACTATAAGATATTTTGTAATCTTTTTGAGTATACGGACCAAAAATACTCTACTGGATAATGGCAAAGATGTTGGGAGACAGGCATTCTCAACAAACTTCCTGGAAATCATCTTGATACTATGTATAGAAGCTTTTAAAATGTAATATTCTTTGAGCCACTAATTCTGCTTCTAGGAATTTATCCTAAAGAAATAATTATTAGAGTACACAAATATTTAGATACAAAGATATTTCTTGCAGTATTGTACAACATAACAAAAAAATGAAAGAAAGCTAACAGTAAGGATTGCTTAAATAAATTATGATATATTTGCATAATGTAATACTATGCAGCCATTAAAAATAGGATATAATATGTCATCGACATGAGAAAATTTTCACAATCTGTTGTTAAGGGAAAAATATGCATTATGATTCCTTTTTTTTTTTTTTTGCAAGGAAAAACATATGTATTTACAGAGAAAACAATGTTGGTACCAAATACCACTGCTTCTATTACTCACAGCCACTTAACGGTGAAAATCTACTATTTCAATGTGACTGTCATGGGTTGACATGTGTTACCCCAAGATATTGAAGACCCAACCCCCATACCTGTGAATGTGAATGTGAAGTTAGTTAGAAATAGGAGTTTTGCAGATGATCAAGTTAAGATGAGGTCATCCAGGTGGGTCCTAATCTAATAAAAAGAGGAAATTTTGGCACAAACACATGTATATGAAGAGAATACTATGTGAAAATGAAGGCAGAGATTGGGGTGATGCAACAGAAGCCAAGGCAAGCAAAGATTCCAGCAAACCACCAGAAGCTAGGGAGAGGCACAAACCTCTAAGGGAACCATCCCTCCTGGAACCTTGATCTTGAACTTCTGGCCTCCACAACTGTGAGACAATGAGTATCTGTTGGGTAAGCCATCCAGTTTAGGGTGCTTCGTTATGACAGTGCTAGCAAACTAACATAATTTGTGACCCTGTCTACCAAAGGAAGCTTCCCGGCCTAAGTTGGCACAATCTTCTTGGAGCTTGGAACTGGAACAATGAAAGGCTGAGCCAGTGAGACTGAAAAATCTTGGAAACTCCAGAGCAGGCAGGAGGACCACATGCAAACTAAAAAATGAGCAAAGAGACAAGACTGGAGTTTAGTACCCTGAGCCCGGCAGGTTTTCCCAGAGCTCACTGAAGCCTTTGATGATATATATCCTGGTGCTCGGGTCAACCAGAGCTGATTTCCAGGCCTTACAACTCGAAGGGCACTAATGAGAGCAGTCAAGAAGGGTACATAGCAAATGTCAGTACTGGACGTTTCTGGATGGTGGTTCTTATTTCATTCCTAAGGTTTATCATAATTTCTAATTTTTCTGCAAGAAACCGATAAAATCTGTTTCTTTTTTTTAAGCTATGTAGATTCATTTATTCATTCACATAACAGTGTTTGAGAGCATTCTGTGTGCTAGACATAGTCTAGACCCTAAAGATAGAATGAGCAAATTCACAAAAATCCTTGCCCTTGTGGAGTTAAAGATAAAGAAGATGAATAAATAAAATGCATAGTATGTTAAATACTGATAAGAGTTATGGAGAAAATAAAGTGAAAGGAGATGGAATTGTCAAGTGAGCTGGAGTTTTCATTTTAACAATGACCAGGGAAAGTTTCATTGAGACGGTAAGTTTCAACCAAGACTTGAAGGAGGTGAAGGAGCAAGTGATTTGAATGTCTGGGAGAGGAGTGATTCAGGCAGCACGACCCCAAAATGCAAAGCATCTGAGGCAGGGGTATGCTCAGAATGTTTCAGGAAAACCAGTGTCTCTCTGACAGAAGGAAAGACAGGACAAAGGCTAGGGGGTGAGGTCACAGATGTAATTGGGGAGAGGAAGGCAGACCACCTACAGTCTTGTAGGTCACTGTGAGGAGTTTGATATTTCAGATTATTTATCAATTGCAGTATAGCAAAATTATCTCAAGACCCAGTGACTTAAAACAACAGCCAACTTTATTACCTCACAGTTTCAGTGGTTCAGGCTTGAGATTTCAATCATGATGTCAGCAGGGCTGTGTTCCTCTGAGGGCCTGAGTAGAGCTGGCCCACTCACCTGGCAGGCAAGTTAGGACTGGCTGGGAGCAGGAGGCTTCAGCCACTCACTACGTAAGCCTCTCCACAGGGCTGTTTGAGTGTCCTCTTGACTAGGGACTAGCACTCCTGTATGACCCAAGACAGAACAAGGTGAAAACCTCAATGTCTTGTATGACATGGTCTTAGAAGTCATGTTCCACATGCAATATTTTATTGGTTATAGAAGTCAGTGTTTTTTAACACGGGAAGGAACTATACAAAAATGTAAATATCGAGCAGCAAGCATCATTTTGGAAGCTGACTACCACAGTCATTCTATTTAAAAGATATTTTCCAATATATGCAAAGACAGACAATTTTCTAAATTCGACTACATCCCTTTTTGTAGAATTTATCTAAATATAACCACATAGAGGAACTGAATAATTCTCCAATTCTAACTTCCAAGGGACCTAATTTATGGTAGCCAATCTTAAATCTGTAAAACCTCTCCTGACATATTATTTGTCTCCAAAATGAAAATATCTTACTAAGATCCTTCCGTTGTAAATAACAGCCCTCAACTTTAGCTGGCTTGAGAGCAAAGAAATAAAAATTGGGGGATGGATTCTGTGGTGTCTCATACAAAATGCAGAAGGACTAAATTGCCAGACCCCAAAAAGGGTAGGAAAAGGTGGTTCTGGAGACTTCTGTACCTGCAGTACACAACTCTTCCTGGGACTGCTATTAATGAGTCAATTCTCAGACCCCAGGTCCCTATCATGGTTCAAAACACCAAGTTCTTGAGAAAGAGCATCTGATGGGCTTAAATTCAGTCAATCTCCTGGACCAATCTCCTATTGGGGGAAGGGTTACGTGATACAAACTCCACACTGAGGGCTCACCTTGCATATTGTATGGAGGAAGTTCTCAGAGAAGAGTGAGTCTTTGTCAGCGGAGCAGCCATCCAGGTAATATTTCCTGGATGTATTGTATTCAGATGGTCACTACTGAGATTTATTTTTTTTTGCATTCTTGCATGCCTGTTTGTAGTTTTGTTGTCATACCAAGTAAAATGAACACAAATTCTTTCATATCATCTAATATCCAGTCCAAGAGTTCTTGATTGTCTCAGGGCATTTTTAAATTTAAAATTTCTTGGTTGTCATTTTTTTACCTTTAATTTTTTTATTCATATTTTGCATTTCATTTGGTTCATATTCTAATTTCTAGTATAACTCAGGATTACCCCTAGGGGACATTTTGGAAAAGTGTGGACTGTTTTGGGCTGCCACAGAAATGGGTCCCATTTCTGGCAAGTAGAGGCTGGGACCTGGACAGCTCAATCTTCTGCAATTTGTGGGATAATCTCCACAAGCTTTCCCCCATGCTCCACACAACTTTCAAATGTCTCACTAGATATTTATAGGGCTGGAAACCTATTTATAATCATCTGAGCTTTAGACTGTAACTTTTTTTTATATGTAAACAGGACTCTTTAATATACATGAAGTATGCACTAAGAATGGAACTACTATGTAGATTACAAGAAGGTTATACTTTATTATGCTCAATGCTTTGCCAGGAGTTGTTCACTATTATGAAAAATCGTATCACTTAGAGCAGTGCTGCTCATGGTAACTGAGTCTCCAATATCCCCTGTATTAGGCTTCATTCATAGCAGTCACAATTTGCAGTGATTGTCCTTTCAGGAACTAGCATCTATTGCATTGTATCTTCCTGTGTAGTCCTCTGCAAGCTGTTACCTATAACAATACACCTCTCAGTTCTATTTCCCTCTTTCAATACTAAGCCTCCCTCACGCCTCGTCTTATCATACCCAAAGCAGACATGGACGTCTCCAGCTGCATTTCTTTTAGTTTAACCCCTGACATCCAGGTCTGGAATGGGGAGGAGCAAGAGTTGGACCTGGATTTCCTGAGCTCCCTTGATATTTAAGGGAGAGGATGAGGGACTGCCCTGTGGGTCACGACAGAAGGGGAACTGGCCTGGGCTTACCAGAAGGAAAACATTTTGTTGCCTCACTTCTGCCATCACTGACACGGCCATTGCTGCCACCATCATCACCACCCACTTTCATAAGAGTTCCTGATTGACAGGCTGCGTTATCAACTTACATTTCCCCATCGCCTTTGCTGTGCCCGTCATCGTGCCGGGCATCCCACAAGCGTCGCGGTAGGCGGTACTGTCCCCCTTTTACAGGCAAGGAAACTGGGATGCGGTTTCTAGAGTATAGAAAGGATCCCAAGAAATCCTCCTAGAACCCTCATCCTGCTTCCAAGGAGGGCCAGTGGTCCTTTCCAAGTTCAGAGACAGGTCGCCCGCCTTTCCGTTCTCTCCGTTCCTTTTTATGCCTGTGCAGGCTCGGAGGAGAAGCGGTGCTGGGAAGAGTTCCGGTCAAGGATAATAAATGAACCTGATTTAATGATGTGTTGCTCTCCTCTTAATTAAAAGGCTTTTTGCCTAAATGACTTGCTGATCATGCAAGCAGCACGCACTGGTTGGGTGAGGACGGGGAGACCGCGGGAAATCTAGACTCAGAGGAGGAGTTGGACAAACGGGTTCCATATGGACAGAAGTGCTCCCCCCATGCCAGGTTCGGGGGCATTCTCTCTCTTCAGGTCTGAAATATGTTTAATCGAATGACAGCGCCTTGGAGTACTGCTTCTTCTCTGGGCCCTGTGTTTGTCTGGAAGCTGACTTAACCATAAGGCTTTTGAATTTCTGGGATCAAGATATAAGCTCCATGTTATCCAATACGTGGCTTGGCACTCGGTTTTCCCAAAACCTCGTCTGACCTTAAGGAGAGGTTACGTGGTCCATGGACCGTTTTGCATATGCAATGTTACTTATACACTCTATACATAGGGGCAGTGGCAGGAGGGAACTTTGGGGGCGCCCATTGTTCCAAGCATTGTCCCGATGTGTAGTCAAATGATACTCTTTAATAAGCTCTCTATTTTCTTTTTTGGTACAATTTAGGCACTTTGACTAAAATCTGTTTTACAGCAGCCATCATAATAGAGAGGCATATTTTCAAAGCCTCAGATGTAATTAGAATGTGGTATTGATAAAGTACTAGCTAAAGATTTAGACTTTGAGATTGTTCATGAGGTATTTGTTTTGTTAATACTGATATGCTTCTCCCTACTTTAATTGCAGTTGAGCATTAGATTGAGATGCCAAATTCAATCAATGCCTACATAACACCCCCCACCTAGGGTCTCCTGGCCCTCCCTTACTCGTTCAGAATTGTTAAAAGGATCCCCAATTCAGGAAAACATCCTGTCAATCTATAACTCTCTTTCTCTTAAATATTATTTCATTTAAACAACAAAATTTTCTCGGCATTTGTGATTTTGTCCAGGTGGATCACCCTTGTAACCATCATCTTTTGAATGTCAAATTCCTACTTATCTTCCAAAGGCCAGTTCAGATACCAGTTTATCCACTTAGCCTTCCTTGTTTGGTACTCCTTGTGTACCAACAGTCACTTCAGCTGGCAAGGAGCCTGCCAATCCCCATGGCAATTATTCTTTTTGTATTATATTTCTGACACACGTCTTCTCTCTTCCCCTAGACTTTAAGTGTCTCAAGACAAACTTTCTTTCTTAATGTTTATCATCCACTTCTTATTTTGTTTCATCCATCTGCTCTTATTTATTGGCACCACACTATTTTCATTACTGTAGCTTTGCAGCATATTTTAAATATTAACAACAGAACAATAATAACTTACATCTACGGATCACTTACTATGATCCAGGCAATGAGGTAAATGCTTTACTTTATCTTATTTAATCCTAACAGGAAGTCTCTGGATTAGATATAATTATTTCCATTTTATAGACAAGGAAACCAAAATATGAAGAAATAAACTTACTTCAAGACAAATGCCAAGGCAGAACCATGTGTATGGCATGTTGCCACTTATAGAAGAAGGATAGATAAATGTTTTTACTTAAATGTGCATAAAATATATCCAGAAAAATATGTAAGAAAGCCATGGTGTTATTTGTCTGTTGGGAAGCAAATGTAGTGGTTTTAGAGGCATGGATACTCATACAATTTGGGGATGGGGGAGTTTTTAAAGAATAAATAATATAAAATGACAAATACAGAATTAAGTGTAGGACCTTAGAAAGGGGCTATGCAAATGAGGGCCCCTGAAAGCAAAGCTTATATAGCTTCACGTTAAACTGCCTCTGGCAGGAAGAACATTCACTGTTATACTCTTGAATGTGTATGGAGTTTTTATTAAGTGAATGCCTGGTCTATTCAAAGAATATATAGTTTTTTAAATTAATATTTTTAAATGTCATCTCTCCAACTGACAGCATAAAACAATTCGTAAATGTTTCTGAAAGCACATAACCTTTTATTTGTTAACAGCAGAGAAAGATTCGCCCATAGCAAGCTGGAGGGGATGCTGAGGAGGAATTCTGGGGTTGTTTCTTTAATGGAAGCTGGGCAGCGGAAGGTGGGGGTTTACTTTCATCTTGTAGAAGTAGAGACTCATGCCAGAAGCCTAAAAGGCTTGAGTATGTAATACTGACTAGACTACACATGGCTTGCTGTATAAGTAGTGTTTAGAAGAGTTCCTGCTCTTTCCGAAGCTTACAAGAGAAAAATAAAATGAAAACTAAAAGAATATTGAACTGATTGCTAAAAGGAGCTGATTTTCTGGAAACAAGTGCTGGAGGACCAAAGAAGTGAGTGGACTAGAGGCTAATGCTCTTTCCCAAATGGATCTGATGGCCCGTGGTTTTCTATTATGGTATCCAGGAGTAGGAGGTCCCTTACTGTAAACTACCTAGAAAGCATTCATTCTCTTAACCACTCAATTAGGATAATTTACCCTCGTGATGAATGGGACTGTTCCTTCTCTCTAATTTAGTCTGAGCGAGCCTCCATCTGATGCAGATGTAAATAGCTCTGTCTGCAGCAGGTCGACCTTGCATCCTCACCACCCCAATGCCTAAACCTGTAGCTTGCAGCATGGCTCTGCAGAAGGAATTGATTACAAGCCCTTAGGTCAAGAGAAACATAAAATAGCCAGCAGCTCCCTCTATATATCTTTCTCCTGTGGACAGAACAAGTCTGACCTTGTAGAGAATTTGGAATGGACACTAAGGATAATCTCCTGACAAAAAAAATGTGAAATACTGGAGTCAGAGAAGGAAGAAGTGGCCTTTCCCCCCAAATCCACAAGAAGCTCACGCTTTGGGTAGTTATTTAGATATTGTCTTAGTTACAATGGAGACAGGATGCAGCCTTCAAAGCCTCTTCAATTTCCCCCAACTCTTGAAATTTCTTAACAGTTGAATGACCTTCTGTTGTGTGATATTTTATTTGGGGTCAGGAGTATATCCCCTTTCTTTTTCTATTAAATAGAGGAAGGCAATTGATGCCCACAAAAGTAAATATAAAACAAATGGGAGTGGGGAAAGGCTGGGGGAGGGGAAAATGTAGTGTTTTACTTGTACTCTTAGAGAACTGAAAACCAGGAGCAATTCAACACATACAGCAAACTACTAGTTCCAGCAGACTATTAGTTCCATGATGTGGGCAGGCTGGATATGAGCAGAGAAGAGCAGAGAGAAAAAAAAATTAAAAATAACAAAAGAAACATAAAATTAAAAAGAAACAGCATAAGAAGAAACAAAGTATAAATATAGAGACCCTAGAGATAAAGAGGGTCCTAGAAGGAGGGGCAGGTGACAGTGACACTGGCTGGCTTTCATGGACTATCATTTGTCCCCTGGTGGCCTTTAGGGATATTGGGCCAAGCCAAAGTCATTCAAAGTTCAATTTTCACATCTGTGAGACACAAATGAGGTATTGCCACTGAGCAATTTCCAGTGGATGGATAAAACTATATCAAGAGTAGAACATTGAGCAATGTCTGGTGGCTCCCCCCTTGCTGTAGGGCTTATGGAGCAGCATACTGTATGAGGCGCAGGAAGTAGGACATCTGAGTTAGGGCTCCAATGTTACCTACATCCTTTAACAAGCTACTTAGTTCCTATTTGCGTCCATTTTCCGTTAATAACCATGAAATAACATAATTGCTCTGTAAAGAAGCTGCCTAGTGTGCAGAAAAAAATAGCATCTCATAAGAAAGTTCAGTTTACTATCTCAACTTTCTAAGCCAACTTCCTGTCCACTGCCACTAGTGGGAGGTGAGCAGTGAGGCTCTCAGTGTGTGTGTGTGTGTGTGTGTGTGTGTGTGTGTGTGTGTGTGCGCGCGCTGGACTCACACATTCAGGTTCCCTGAGAAGAAGACATGGAGCTGAAGTTTCCACCCAAACCAAAGTTTTTGCAAAGTGACCATTTAACCAGGCCACTGTCATCTCTTCCTCAGTTTCTTTCAATAGCTTCCTAGAAGGCCTTTTGCTGGCTCCCTTACCTTCCTCCAGGTCACGCTCCTCTCAGCAGCAAGAGCAATCTTAAGACACAACTCAGATCACACCATTCCAGCGCGAATCCATTCAAGGGCTTCCCACTGCCCTCTGAACTTATCTGTCCCATTTGCCTGCCCAGCCTCATCTTGTGCCCCTCCTTGTAGAAGTAAAAAAAAATTTCCAGTAAATCAGTCACAGAGAAGTGATATCTCCAGGTGCCGGCCCCCCCCATCCCAGGCCAGGGGCGGTGCAGATGGGGAAACTGCCTGCTACCTACGCCCTATTTGATCTAAGAGTTCCCTGA
Organism: Macroglossus sobrinus; assembly: GCA_004027375.1. Lineage (NCBI taxonomy): Eukaryota > Metazoa > Chordata > Mammalia > Chiroptera > Pteropodidae > Macroglossus > Macroglossus sobrinus. Next base: position 175,040 of record PVKZ01002433.1, read on the forward strand.
GGACATTTGCCTTTGTATGGGACATTTGCCTTTGTGTGGGACGTTTGCAGCCAACAACTGCTTTCTATAATCTGCTGCTTCCTGTAATCTGCTTGCTTGCTAGTTCAAAAGACCACCAGAATATGGTTTTAAGCTTTACAAGCTTCCTCCTCTGGAAGTTTAGGGCTGATCTCCTCTAACACTGCGTGGTAGAGAGTCAGTTGCCAGCCAGCTAATAAAGGCTCATAATTTTCTCTAATTCGTCTCTGTGGGTCCCTGTTCTCACCTGCTCCATAACACTCCCCTCCTCCCACACCGTCCTGCAACCACCATGGCTGCAGCCACCTTCAGTTTCTCAAACATACACAGCTCGTTCTCGCCTGAGTACAATGTGTTGTCTTTGCTTCTGGTTCAGAACCTGCTGCGTCCAGCAAGTAGTAAATCCTGCCACATCCAGCGCGGGCAAGGAAAATAATCCTGAGTGGGAATGGTGGGAGATAGAGAAAAGAAAGAAGACAGCTGGGATCGGGAGGCTCAGTATCCACTGATGATGGAGTAGGGAGCGATTTTATTTTTGCAAGTTGCTTTTTTATACAAGAGCATACATTCTCTGGCTAAAATGAGATTATCCCCACCCAACCTCCACATCCTACTATAATCATTTGCATTTCCATAGGGTAACCCCCACCCTACACCCAGCCTACTAAAATCATTTGCATTTCAACACCTGTGTTGTTTTTCAATCAGTTTCTACTTCCCATTCTTAGGAGGATTTGTGGAGGTGAGACAACCCTTGGTTGGTTTCACAGATTGCAAGGACCTTGTCAGTTTACAACCTGCTCTTGCAGAACCGGGCCTCTCACATTTGCCTGACTGCCTCCTCCCCCTCTTGAGGTCTCAACGTGAATGTTTTCCCTTAAGGAGGATATTCTTGACTGCTCTGAGATAGTTTCCTTTTTAGTCTCTACTCTGGCCTTCTGTTTAGGTCCTTCAAGCACTTATCATTTAGTTTATTTGTTTTGTTTGTTTGTTTGTTTGTTTGTTTTTTCGGTCAGCTTTCCCCAGCTAGATTGTAAGCTTTCTAAAGAAAGGGTGACATCCTTGGGTTCTTATTCATAGTTGCAACTATGTATGGCCCATAGTAGATCCTTGAATTGTTATTAAAGGAATGGATGAATAAAGTGGAACTTGACATATTGGAATAACAGAAAACGGGAAACTTTACAGGTCTAAGAAAGCTGGAGCAGGGTGTCAAGTGGGGATGCTTTTGGCAAATGATTTACAAGCTGTCTTAGCAGAAAATGTGCCAGATTTGACAGAGAGGCTTGTGAAATAATCACAGCCACCAAGACCAAACAGGGAAATTGAGACGCTTGGAACCCTCACACCAAACTGTGGAATGCACTGTGTAGAAATAATACTGGAGTTTCTGTTTTTAAAATATATTTAGAGTTTGGGGGCAGGAAAGGAGGCCTAGGAGAGGCAGAGGAAAATAGGGAGGAAAACTGAACTGTCAGACTCAAAGCTATTAAGTCCATCAGAATGGAACAACCTCTCAGGAAGGTGAATTTCCTGGCTTATAAACCTCATTGCTCCTCTGTGCTTTGCTGACTGACAGCACCAATAAGGGAACCGCCTTCTTATCCACCCAAAGTCTGGCTTCTGTTCCGGAATCTTATCACCGTGATCTAGGTGTAATCAACCTGAGTGATGACATGCCCTTGAGGTGGCTGTCAAATCTCCCTCCCTGTCAAATTCTCCCTAGGGGATCAGAAATGTTAAGAGGGAAGCCCCTCATCTACATCACTAGTATGTAAGCTCTAGAGGGAGAAACTTAAATCTGGTGTTGGTGTCTAGATATACTATGGGCAAGGGCAAGCGCGTAACAACCGTTTGTATGTTACTGTCTAGAAAGAGTCCTTCACTGGGACTGAGCTTCCCCGTTCTGGCCTGGCTTCTGCCTGGTCAGTGCATCGAGCACAGGGAACTTGTCTGCGTGTGTTTTTATAACACATAAAGATGCCATACAGATTAGCAGCTGATCTGATTTCTATTGCCTCTCCTATAAAACCAGATAGGCTTTAAGACTCTTCTAGCTATAAAATTCGATGTATCAATCAATATATCAATGCATATTTGTTTGTTGCTCAGTTAAGTCCTGAGCCACTGTTAATAGGAGAGGATTGTTTTTATGGTTGTCAGATAAAATATAGGACACCGAGTTAAATTTAAATTTCAGAGAAACAACAAATACTTTTTTAGTATAAGCATGTGCCACGCAATATTTGGGACAAATATTTGGGACATTAGCTAAATCTGACAATTTTAGCTACTTGTCTTCTATCCTCCAAATACTGTAACCTCTTGGAGGGACAGGAACTAGATGTTCGTTATCTCTGGAATCCCACACAATCGTGTCTGCCAGATTTTTGGATTTAACAGACTAAACATTATTGGATTTTTTGGACAGGAAAACAACTTTTTATTTTTGTAAATAAAAGCATTTACAGCCCTCATCATTTTACTAAAGGAAAGCCAGTTAAACATTAAAAGTTATGAGTTCCAAGTCATTTTATGTAATTGTATATTATTATAACATATACTTTTATAAATCATTTAAAAATTTAACGTTACAAAATACTCATCATATTATCCTTTTGTTTGTGTTTCTTAAGCATAAAGATGATGCTTCGAACCAATATGACACTGCTCAGCTGACCCGCTGGGAGCGCCAACAGTGTGATGTTTATTGGAAGGCCTTGTCTGACTTTTTGATTGGAGTTCGACTGCTCCAACTATCATGTACTCTTTCTTCTTTGGCTCTTCTGTTTTCCTCCAGGCCTTTAAATCTTTTCATGAGTGAATTTTCATTGTAAATTGTCTCAAGAAATTCAGAAGTATAGAATTTTTTTTAAAAAAAGTTTTGCATATAGTAGTAGGACTTAATAAATAATGCTGTTGACAAAGCAGAGATGAATATTGAGTAATATATGATTAGTTTACTTTCTGAAGATGATTTTTTTAATGGAATTCTTATTTCCCATTGTTAGAAATTTCCTATTCTTAGAAATTGAGACCTAGAAAAGTAATCACATCTTCTAATCCAATTCCATACCTACTCAATTGGGATTTTGGGGTCCATGAATCTATAGGAATTCTAGGATTCAAGGTCCACTCGTCCACATGTCCTCTTAGCATATATCAAAGGGCGATATATCTTTTTACAGGTGAGACGACTGAGCACAACCAAGCAAAGTGATTGTTATATAAATTGGTGGCAGGTGTGGGTGAAGTGCATAGCACCAAACCTTCCTAGCAAATTAACTGACTCTGTGGGAGCCAGGAAGGACAGAGAAAGGTGTTCATTCCTTTCTGTTCACATATATAGTAGGAAGTGGGTGCCAGGTACAGAGAAATGAAAGACTTAGGAAGATTTACCTCAAATAATAGCAACACCCCTCTCCCATCTGTTTTGAGATTTCACAGTTTCTTAAGCACTTCTCTCATATTATCTTGCTTTGATATTCATGGAACAAGATTTAGCAAAATGGTATTGTTTTCTATCTTTACAGATGAGAAAATAGAGGCAAAGTCACTGTATTTATGTGGCCAACAAAAGGGATTTGAATGCTTTTTAATACTAAATATCACTTAAGTCTGGTTAAGACAGGCCAATGTCTTTGTTATTAAAAAACCTGATTTACTGTTTCAAAAGTCACACAAGTTCTACATGATTATTATAAGAAAATTCAGAGAATTCAGAAGAATATAGAGTAAAAGCAGGTGAGTCGATCTCATCATACTCTTGATCCTGAAGAGTTTGGTTGTTTTTGAATTTCCTTCCCAAGCCCTTCCTTATGAGTTCATATGCATTTATAGGTGCATGTAATTTTTTAATGTATCAAACTATGCACATTGCTGTGCTTTTCTTCTCAACAATATGTCTTGGCCATTTTCCCAAATCCTTAAGTAGAGATTTACCTGTTTTTAAATGAGCCACGTTTGGAAATAGCATAGCATCATTCATGTCTGCACTGATGATAGGGGAATATTATATTTATCACCAGTGTGTAAAGCGGAGTTGACTGAGGAAGGGAAAGGGTGCTGGAGCTCAGAAATGGGGTAAAGTGACTCTGATAATGTCAGCTTACTGATTTTCTGTCAAGAGCAGAGGCTTCAGATTCGGAATCCCAAATGGTCTAACAAGGCCTTGAAAGGGTTATGAAATAGCTCTCTCAGTTTTATGATCTGTAAAATGGCATACAAAAACTGTGTGTTCCTATAAGGTTAAAGGAGATTAAAGGAGATAATCCACATTAAATGTCAGCACAAAGCCTGATGACGATAATAATGACGACGATAGAGACGACAATGCTAATTTTGGTTTGAAGATGAGACAGTGGGTGGGCCTTAAACTGCAATGTTATCAATACCAGGAATGACTGCCTTAGGGGATAATTTTTATTGAGAGCCCCCAAATCGGTTTGGCCGTCTGAGATACGCTCTGGAGACAACTCTCACAGGCCTCTGGAGACCGCTGTAACAGCGATACTCGGGTTGAAAACCTCAAAGTCCCAGGCTTTCAAGATCCTGTGCTTGGCTTAACCTTGGAGGGAATCGAGGACTACAATTCCCAGGGTGCGCCACTCCAGCCCCGCCTCGCCCACGACGTTGAATCTCTCTCGTTTCCCGCCAGGCTTCTGGCTCAAACTACAAATCCCAGAAGGCCCTGCAGCACCGCTCCAAACACCACTCCCACTTTTTGAGGGGTAGCCCTGGCCGCGTTGCTCGCTGGGAAATGTAGTTCCTCGGTGACCAAGCGCTCTTCTCTTTCAGGCCCCGGCGCTGCGATAATGGGGGTGAACGGGCAGCGCATCAATGTCCGTTCTTAATTGCCCATCCGGAAGCGTAATCTGGCCCGGGAGTCCTCTGGACACGCGCCTGGGTTCCCGGTCGGCGGTGAATGTGGTTCGCATTTTAGGCCTCACCGGGTGAGAAGGCAGACTGGTGGGAAGGCGGCGGAGGCGGACGAGACCAAATGCCAGTCTGGAGCAGGGAGCAGGCCAAGGAGAGGGATGAATCCAGGTGGAGATTATAGGGGTGGAAGTAGGGCGAATCTCTTTCTTACTGCCGGGCCGGAGTGAAGCGCGTCTCTCAAATAGGGTTAGAACAGAAGTTCTAACAACCAGAGGAAGTGGGGTGTCCATATGGTGCGTGGCTTTACGGTTTGAGGCTAATTAGTGGGACTTCATCCCATGGCCTTGCCACCCCAGGCTAACGGAGGCAGATGGCGCCCTAGGCCTTGGAGAATTCGGGGTGCAGGAGAGCCCCGGTTGGAAAGCGTGATACCCTGGTAGCCTGAGGGCTTCAGCTGTACCCCAGGAACAAAGCTTTTCTTAACCCCTTCTTAACTGCTGGTGGTTGGAGGTGGTGGAAGGTCCCTGGGAATAGATGTTTGGAGTTCTAGTCGAAGGGAATCCTAGGAGGAAGGAAACCTTTAAACCCTCAGGCTCCTCTCAGAGGCCTAAACAGTGCTCCTGGAGTGCCCCCTATGTCATTGTTATACGCACTACATGCCGTTACATTGAGTGGGAACTATTTAGTCCAAACCAAGTCCTAGAAATGAGAGTCCAGCTCCCTGGTTCTAGAATATTGCAGAAGTGGCTCATCTCATAGAAGAATTACCTGAGTAAATTAATTGAAAAAATAATCAGGGCACAAAATAATGTATGTAATAATTCCATTTTGTGGCTTGTGACCTGCTACCTGCAGATTTGTTTGCCAGGAGTGATAAGATTAAATTCAAGAGGTGAATTAGTGTGCAATCTGTGTGAGGCTAATGTTTTTTTCCCTTCTCCAGGTTGGAAAGAGTGTGTTAGCAAGTGTTACCCCATGGTATGGGATTGTTTTGGTCTTTGTCAATCTAATTCATTATCCATTATTTTTTTTTAGTTTGAAATGTTGTTCTCATTATCTGATGGATTTCGGTTCAACTGCATAACTTCCTTGGGATTTGATAACTCATGTTGGCTGGGAATGAGAGGGAGAAAAATATTGCAGCTGAAATACTTCTTCAGCTTTGGATTTGATTTTGCTTTTTGCTCTTTGTCAAGGTCAAAGAGTATGTGTGTGTGTGTGTGTGTGTGTGTGTGTGTGTGTGTGTGTGTGTGTGTGTTTAATTATAAAAGAAATTTAATATATCCTTTGAGTGTTCTCTGTGCATTTCCTGCAACAAAAGCTTTTAAAATCAAGGTAGGAACATGGCAAATAAATAAATTTCATGTTATTTCAATCTTTTTTTTTTTCCTCAGCTTTTGCCATGTTTCTGATTAAAGACTGACATTCCTGCATAAGTATTTCCCTGCAAAAATGTCCTTGCCTCTCACTGAGGAGCAGAGGAAGAAGATTGAAGAGAATCGACAAAAGGCTCTGGCCCGTAGAGCTGAGAAATTATTAGCAGAACAGCACCAGCGTGCAGGCTTGAGCTCCTCTATTGCTGCCCACCCATCCCAGTCCAAGCACGACCCTTCACCAAATCTCCCCAGGAATCCTTCTAAGCCAGTGAGCCATGGTGTCAGTTTTGAGCAACAAAATCCTAGTAGTTCATCTGATGGTGACAAAAGACCTCATAATCCCCACAGTTCTCATCTTAGCACTCCAGATCAGGCAAAGGGGACGTGGAAGTGGCAAGAAGTGATGTCCACAGCCTACCCTCACCACAGCCCGCCAAGTCAAAAGAGTCTCACTGGGATCTCCCCTCCCTTGGCACAAAGTCCTCCAGTGGTTTCCAATGAGTGGCTTTTGGGTCCTGGATTAGGTCAAGGTCATCCTCAGGCTTTATGTGGGACCAAATCAACACCCTTTGTTAACACAACTCATGAGCCTTTTGCCAAAGCAGAGAGTTCCCAGGATACACCAACTACCTCTGGGCAGACTCCCAACGATCCTAAATTGGAGGCTATGCCAGCAAGACCCTTGTCCACCTCAGGGCAGAACGTTTCCAATGTCCTCTATGGCTCAGGGAGTGTGACGCCCAGGACAGAGGGAAAACTCCAACAGAAATCGCAGTCTTCACTCCCTAAAGCACTAAGCTCACAGGAGGGAAAATGCATAAGGAATGGAGACCGTTTCCAGGTGAAGATTGGGTACAATGCAGAGCTCATTGCTGTGTTTAAGCGTCTGCCCAGCAGAAATTTCGGTAATGAGTCTTTATTCAGTCTAGTTCTTCAGATGTTTTATTTTCTATTTCTAGAGTCTCTTTTAATCTAACAGTTTCTCATAAATATGAAGAGGGTACATTGGCACATTCTGTCCATCCAGTTGTTAATTTTTTTGTCTATTTTAGGTTATGTTTCCTTTTGTCATAGACGTTCCTTCAAACAGCTGCCAAAATCGGGGGCTGCCAAATGGCCATATGGAGAATGGATGAATGTTTACTGGCAGGCCAGCTCCTCTGCCAGATGCTTTATATGCATTGTGGCACTTAAGCCTAAAATACAATTTTTTGATAAAAGTAGATGTTTCCATTTTAAAGGCAATGGAAACTGGCTCAGCAAGGTGAAGTAACATGCTCAGATTGGTTTGTCTGAAAGGCAGAGCTGGGATGTGGCTTGCTCTGCCTTGCCTCGATGTACACCTTTCTCACGTCAGAGCTTTACCAGATGAACTGGGGTCTCAGAGAACTTGGATTCTTGTCCCACCTCTGCCCTCAGCCCTCTTAGGTGAGGCCAATAGCATCCTAGGGCCTGATTTGAATTTCACAATATGGTATAAAAAGCATCGTCCTTATTTATATTTACTGTTTGTCCTCTGGAAGCGTTTTACACATCAGTGGGGGCTTGCCAGTCAACTGTTTTGAACTTAGCATTCATTCATTCACTCACTCATTTATTAAATAAGCTTTTATTGAATGTCCAGGTACAAATTATAACAGCATTCATCAACCTCAATGTGGACAGACTAAGTACTTCTGTTTTATTTCAGATCCTGACACCAAGACGTGGAACTTCAGCATGACTGATTACAGTGCCCTAAGTAAGTGGTGTGTCATTACCCCTCACCCAGGAAACACTGCTATTGAAAAGTTTCTTTGGAGTAGCAGATGTGGTCTAGCTTGTGGGTACCATCCTGAAGCTCTTCTTTCTTCTCACTAAGGCTGACCTGGTGAGACAGCTCCTCGGGTGAGAGTCACTGGTAATATTTATAAAAGTTGGCCCTTAATGGAGCCTGCTATGTTCCAGGCTGTTCTGAGCCCTTTACATACGCTAAATCTTTTATCCCTTAGAACAGTCATTTTACAGATGGGAAAACTGAGGCCCAGAGAGGATATGTAACTACCATAGGGTCACACAGCCAATAAGTTCTGCAACTGGGATTCAAACCCAGACAGTCTAACTTCAGACTGCATGTTCCCATTAGACTGCTCGTTCCAACCATGACGGGTGGCCGTGCCAGCCCCTGCTCCCAGGAAGGATGACAATTCAGCAAACAGCCCAAATCTTCATAATAGTCTCTATGCAGCTAAACCTTGAACAATCTTGCAATGATTGTGGATTTGTACATTTATCCTAGTTTGTAAATTTTCAGATAGTTTCTTCAGTGTTCTGTCTTCTTAGCAGATTATACTCTTCATCAGTATAATGTATAAAGATGGCCTCTGTCAGTCTTTCTGTAATTTCGGGTGTATGTCTCAGAATTTTGCTTTTTTAACCCTAATACATGCTTATTGCAGAATATATGGAAGGTATATCAATGTGCAAAGAAGAAAAACTATCCCCTATGATAGCCCCACTCAGTTAACCACTGTTAACATTTTATTCCTTCCAGCCTTTTTTCTATGCACTAAAATATACAAATTTTTACATATATAATATAATTTTTATCATGGCTCTTTCACTTAGTATTCCAGCATAACATTTTTATTTTAATGGTGAATGTTAACAGTCAATTCTGAGTGATGAAAATGCAGGCATCCATTATTGGACCACTTTAACTTTTATATTTTCAATTGTTAATTGGGAGAGATTCTTAGAAATTGGATCATTATGATCCCTTTTTATGGCTCTTGCTGTATATTACCACATTGTTTTCCAAGAAGTATTATTATCAACTAGCAATAGATACCTATTTTTTTAAGCTTGTGAATTTGATAAAGTAAAATAAATAATTTTTTTATTTCTGATTATTTAAAGTTGCACAGTTCTTGAAATGTTTGTCTTTCCTCCCCCTCGTTTGAATTGGCTATATCTCTATTTTTTGCGGTCTTGGTCTGTTTTTAAGTATGAGCTCTGTTTATCTATCATGCAAGTATCAGTAGTTTTGCCTTTCAGTTTGTGTTTTTTGACAGTTTGGTTTTATGTAGTCTAATCTTTTAATCTCTAAAATATATCAATGATAGATAAAATAATTTTCAAAACTGCTCCTGTGGCCTGAAAGTTCTTTTTCTCTTTCTTTTGTTCTCTGAGCAGAGTAGTGACCTTGGGAATAGGGCTAAGTGGGTCATTTCTGGTGTGTTGACTTCAGTGGCTTCTATGACACAGCAACAGAAATTATCTAATAAATTGACTCATTCTAGTGAGATCCTTCTTCCCCTTGTTAATTTCTGAGTCGTAAGTGTTTTAATTTGAAATTTTAAGGAACAGAAGAATTATGTTCAATAAATACTGAAATCCCCAAGGCCCTAGGTAAAGCACATTTGCAAACCTTCGCCATCCAGCAGTGCCTTTTCTCGCCTACCTGCCAAATGCAGTTTCTCTTGACCCTGTCCCTGCCTTCCTCCTTTGCCTGCCTGAGCATCCCAGGGCATGTGAAAGTCATCCACCGTGTCACATCTGTGGTTCTCCTCTTCTTCGGCAGTGAAAGCAGCCCAGCACCTCTCCACAGTCACCCTGCAGCCTTTGGAAGAGGCCAGCAGTGTGTCACAGACCAGCCTTCCTTCAGCTCCCTCCCTTGCCTTTGTCAAAGGGCAGTGCGTGCTCATCTCCCGGGCCCGCTTCGAAGCAGACATCGGCTATTCAGAAGTGTTGATGGCACTGTTTAAACAGATGGATTCCAGAAATTACGGCAAGTAATTGGCCTCTGCCTGAGTCCCAGGATGCATAGTGTTCTGTGATCACAGAGTAGGGTGTTTTTCTCTCCCAATATTCAGACATGACTTTCTTGGTAGAGCTCTCCTGATCTCCACTTATTGTAGAAAGGCGATGCCTAAATTGCTCCAGATAGAGAACACATAGTGGGGCCTGTTTTATCCATAACGGCCTCTCAGAGAAGACCCCACAATTTTTCCCAGTGTCTTCTTTGTAGAAGCAGATAAATTCCTGCTTCAGCCATTAAACCTGCCTGTTTATATCTTGTCCTTAGCCGAGTTTGAAAAACAGATGGTTACCATAAAAATAAATGCCTTTCTATAGACCAAGATAGCGGTTCTCAAACTTGAGCATGCATTAGAACCACCTGGTGGGCTTGGGAAACCACAGATTGCTGAGCCCTTCCCCAGGGTAAATACTGAGGCCTGTTTCTCACCCAGAGATACCAAATTAATTGGTTTAAAGTCGGCCTGATTGGTATTTTTTTTAAATCTCTGGGTAAATATAATAATCAGCCAGGATTGACAACCACTGGCCAAAGCCGAGCCGCTTTGCTTTATTTTCTGTGAGGTTCTTCAGAAGCTGCCATGTCAGAATAAGGGGCAGAAGTCAGCTTTAGTATTCTGAGCTCCTGACTTTTATTCTTAGCTTGGGCCACATTGTTTTGCAGAACACTGTGGCTTTAATGGATTCATATTCCCATTCTCAAAATGGTTTTAGCCTTTAACTAGGCAGGTAGAAAGTAAATCCTTAACACCCCTTGTCTTTGAAACATTACATTCAGGCAACTTCATGGGAGATGCCTATGTGGAGTTACTTTCTCAGTGAGTTTTCATCAGGGCTTGGGGCTCCCTCAGGAGGAGGGTGATACTGTCTGTTACATTCTTACCCTTTAGATGGATGCAGGAGGAGGATGGTACTGTCTGTTACATTCTTACCCTTTAGATGGATGCCATGAGGGCAGGCTGGTGAGCAAGATTTAGATGAGATGTGCTGGGAATGAGCTGCTCACACAAGGGCCAGGATTTTTTGCCTCTCCTGCCCCCGTTAAGATAGTCAGCTTTAGCTTGAGGTGGCCCTCAGTAGGCAAGTACAGGTGACTGGTGTCTTCTGAAAAGTATGACCTTTGACATAGTCTGCTATTTTGGAAATGTAAACAGCTAAAATACCGACACCCAGTCCTGCCAACACCCAGACATCCAGAACCACAACTGGATCTTTTGTCGTAGCTCCTATTCACAGGCTCCCCACTTTGCTGCTCTGACACTGTTAGGATCATGCTGTTGTCAGGAAGAGTCTCCCACACTTCTCCCGCAGCGAGGGGAACCTGTCAGCTGTTGGGCTTTCTGTCGGGTTACACCTAAGCTACCTTGCTTTTTTCCTGACTCTGACTCACCATGTCTGTGATGCTTTTTCTTTGACCACCTGCTTTCTCGGTGGCCATCCAGAGAAGAATTAACTGTTGCCATTCAGAAAGCATTTATCAAGTTGAAGCTTTCTTGATTTTCTCAGGTAGATTAGTAGGGTAACCTTTCTTAAGTAATTAGCCAAAGTTGGTTAATGAGATGCTCATCCTTGTTAGTAAATATGGTGTGTAGTTTATGCCACATGGTATTAATTAGCAGATGGCATAATAATAATAATAATAATTATTATTATTATTATTTATGATTGCTTTTTTTGAGTGCTCATTGATTACCAGGCACACTTTTGTAAGCATTTTTCATTTAAATTTTATGTAATTCTCACAAGAACCCTGTGAGGCAGAGGCAGCAGTATCCTCATTTTTCAGATGTGAGAACATAACAGAGAAGTTATGTGAGTTGCCCAAGGTCACAGATCTAGGAGGTGGCAAAGCTGGGATTTTAACGTAGGCATTGTGACCATTCCACCCACATGCAGCTTGTTTCATATGTATAAAAGGGATCGAAAAATAGTGCCCAGCTTCGAGCACAGTGAGGAACAGAGGGGAAGGTGCACGTGAATCTTGCCACCAAGCCAGGCTTGAAGTAAGCACTGAATAAGTGTAAGCTACAAATATTATCCCCTATCTTGGAAATTCAGGGCATTTCTGACTGCTGGGCAATCCCCAGTCATGTATCCCTAGAGCAGTTTGTCACCACCCTTACAACCTGGTATTGTCGCTGTGTCTGCTTGACTTTTCTCCCTGAATTCTGTGACATCTCGTGGGTGGGTAGTGTCACTTTCCATATCCCCAGTGCCAGGTACAAACCAGGGAATGAGGGAGCGATGATCTAGGAGAAGGGCAGAGTGTCTTATTTGCTTATTTGTTGCTTTTCATTGCAGATGTCAAGACCAGGAAGTGGAACTTTCTCTTGGAAGAGCACAATAAACTAAGTGAGATTCCCACCTTGCTTGTCTTAATAGCATGCTCTTGTTAAGCTTTAATTATCTGCCTTAAATTTAACATATTTTAAAAGACTCTCCTCCCTCTGCCTCGGTAACATCCCATGCTGTGTACCGGACAAGTAAAGATGGCGATGTTCTCCGGTAGCTGTGTCCCTGTTTGCTGAGATGGTAGCTTTACAGCAAGCAGCCCAAGTGAACGCAGGGCCTCTTCTTCCAGTAGGGTGAGAGATGCTAGTCGGATCCTCAAGGCCGTGAAATCTCCCGCCATCATAGAAGTATTAGCAGTGAGGGAGTGTAGACTTCGGGGATCAGAGCGGATCTAGGGTTACTTAGCCAGGAAGCCACTTTAGAGTCCAAGAACAGCCTCTCCCTTTACTTCTAGAACCATCAAATCAACCAGAGGCAGATGCTAGGCCAGGGCACATAAGCCTTTAATGAGTACTTTGGAGACTCACCAAAGGAAGGGGGTTATGTGTACTGATAGAACTATAAGAAGGAGGAGCTAATTTGAGCCTATCGTACTTCTTCTCTGTGTCCTGCTTGGGCGAGGCAAAAAATTCTAATATGCCTGAGAAAGGGGGATATAGTCATATCTCAGCCTGGCCTGGAATGCCAGTGTGTCACCCACCTTCCAAGCTGCCACGATTCCGCAGTGGGCGTGCAGCGGCACAACTTGTGTTCCCCGCTCCTGACCTCCTTGGGGACTCATTGGCCAGCCAGTGGTGGTGCCACCGAGAACTGGAGAGACGTGATCCAGCGCGGGAGCTCCAGATCATTGGCCATCTTGCCTACTAGGCTAGGCCTTTAAAAGCTGGGTCTCTCCTCTTTGTCTCCTCATGTGACTTAATATGTGACCTCAGGTAGATAATTCAACATTCTTGGTCCCATGTGTTCTTTTAGTAAAAAAAGGGGGGTGGGGGAGTAGACAGGTCTTTAATCCCTATCTACCCTAATGCCAGAAATTAAATATAAAGGAAGAGCTTTGAATTCCCTGAGGAAAGACTCGTTGCAAACTCAAGGTTAAGTTTGAATATGATGAGATACTTAGTATCGGGAGACAGTAGCTGAAGCAGACATAATTGCTGACGTTGATCTGAGACCCCATGGCTGCTGCTCTGTGGGTCTTGTGATTCAGAGTGAACTATTTAGCCAAAGCTGACTTTTTGATGAGCAATAGGAATAAGTTGTTTTCTCTCCTTTGTCTTTCGACCACAGAAAGACATATATAAATATGTTAGCTATAAAGAATTGACTTGCATGGAATGACAAAAAGCAGTATACATACAGCATTAGCATATGAATGTAATTTTGAAAACTGCCTCAGTGACTCAGCATTATATAGTGATTCCAGCTCTTTTGTGGGCTATAGACTCTGAAATATCTGATGAAAACAATGGATTCTTCATCCAGAAAAACACAAAATGGCCATACTTAAGATTTTGCATTTGATATTAATCCCATAGATTTGGAGTTAAGAATTCTAGATTTTAGAGTTCATATTTTTACATGCTGTCTTGTCATTACAATGTCTTGTGGAAGATAAGACTGATTCTCCCCATTTCATAGATTGGACCCAGAGAAAGGAAACTGTTGTTTTTTTTTATTGGGAGCATCACAGGGTCATGACAAAGTCAGTGACAAAAATTAGACTAAAATTGTGATCTTGAGTTTGTAACATGACTCATTTGGAAATTTAGAAGTCGGATTCATGAACTAAGCGGTCAGGGAGACAAGACACTGTGGGGTATCACAGTTCTGGTTTAGCTCTGAGTCCATCACTAGCAGACTAACCTGGGGAATTTGCCCCTCTCCTCATCCCTAGGGCTGGCTCCCCATGTGTGAAATCAGATGATTGACCCCGAGCTGGCGAACATGTGCATGCTAATTAAAAATAACAGTAAGATGTTCCAAGTATGTGAATACTTGTTGATGACGTGGTGATGGTTATGTTCTCCAGGTTAGGTGAATCTAAGAGCTCACCCCCTATTTCTTTCCTTAAGTGACTTGAGGCCTTTTGCCCACAGTGCAGTTGGCATGAAGCCTTCTGTTTTCCCCGTCACAATCCGGAAGGGTTTTGCATCCCCCTCAACGATCTTGTCAGCCGCTACTTGAAAACACTGACATCTGTGCTGTGTGGCTCAGTGGTGGTCTGCCAAAGAGCTGTTTTACAGAAACGACGTCTCGATTACTCGTGAAGTCAGACAGCACATTCCCGTCAGCTCCCGGCACAGGACAAGTACAGCAGCCACCATCATTGCCTGCGAATGGGGGCTCTCTCAGAAACATAGCCGCTGACCGAACTGGCAGCGTAGGATTTTGGAGGCAGCCGTTCGTAGGAAACAGAGTGGAGGTTGGTTTCTCCCTCTTGAGTGGTGAAAGAACATAACGCTTACAAAGCACTGCATTTCACATCGGCTGGATCATCAGCCATGTCTTCGTTTTCATCAGGTATTTGAGTTCTGAAGATCGCCAGGATTAAAATGAAAATGGTTTCCGAAAGCACATAGAGTGCTCAGTCTCCTGAAGTGTGCAGAATCAGCATGCTCAGGTTTAATTTGGCAGCATAAAATGGATTTCTGCATCAGTATGGACAGTCTCTTTTGTATTAAAGCCTTCAACCTTACCTAATTTCTTATCCTGGTAATTCTGCCCTTACAGACTGTTTCCAGAAATAACTGGCACGTATATTTAGTGAAGGACAGAAATGTATTTAAATGTATTGCAAATACAAAGCAATTTAAAGTAGCAGTAGATGGCTTAGCCCTCCATATTCACATTAGTATTCGCAGTGATAGCCAATTGATGGTTGTGGCAAAATATTTTTGTAATACCTTGTGAAGATATTAAGAAAAAAATACCCTGTGGAATAAAGAACTAACAACCTTAGAATTTCAGATAATATTGGATGGAAATGAAATATATCCAGTTTCTTTCTACTGGATTCACTGAGGACAAATAGCCCCTCCATGAGTTACCATAACTCTCCTAGGGTCCCCCTGGAAGGGTAAGGGATAAAGAGCAACTAAGGATCTGTAAACAACGGCCATGCTTCTAATTAAGGGAAGAACATCTAGAAAGCTACAACCCATTGACAGCAGGCTGTGATGGTAGTTTAATAATAATTTACCACCAGCAATCTCTAGGTCTATCATCTTTTCTCTATATTTGTAATTTTTAACTAGTCTTCCCTTGCCCCTTCCCCGCCCCCAAATTGTATCTCTGGTTTTATCCTCTGTCTATTGAGTAAGTTTTTTTCTTTTTAATTTTAAAATCATATGAGGCTAAATTCTTTCAAAGAGCAAAATCCGTGAAATTCATTTGCTTTTATTTCCATGCAGATGTCAAATAGTATATTTTTCCCACTTGGGTGAATGGCTTCTGACTAGAAGAAGGGAATTCCCCATCTCTTATATGGAGGTCTGCAGCCAGCACCCTTAGAAGGAAAGTAAAGACCCCCTACATATAAGCTTTAGTGGGAAGACTCCGAGTCGTGGTCACTTTTAGTAGTAGTGTAGACTCTGAGCTTATCAGGGGTTGGTAAACTTATTTTGTAAAAGGCCAGACAGTAAATATTGTAGGCTTTGTGGGCCATGCAGTCTTTGTCCCAACTACACAACTTCACCATGAAAGTAGCCACAGACAATCCGTAGACAAATGGGTACACCTGTGTTCCAGTAAAACTATTTACAAAAACAGGCAATAGACCTGTTTGGCTTTCGCTTGCCAACACCTGCTTAGAGGATAGGTGCCAGCAGGTCACCTACAGACTAATGTATTTTCTAGCTGCTTCACTACTGAGATCACTGCACTAAAACTCGCCTTTCTCAAGGGGAGAGCATTATTCTCTTACGAAAAGGGTCACAAGTGTGCAGGACCAGGTACATTCCAAGCTGGTAGGCTTCGCATGGACTCTGCCCTTTGTTGTTTGTAAATTACACTACTGTCCAACTCATTTTTCTGAGAAACACCTAATAGCTTCTCTGTGCAGAGCATGGGTGCTTCCTTGCCTGTTGATGTCAGGTGACTTATTAGAGTTCTCTGATTTCTCAAACATCGAAACCAGATAAAACCTAAGACAATGAAAACAAGACAAGATTCAAGTCTTGCTATTTCTGGATTGATTTATTTAAGAATGTGGGTCCATATTTATTTGAATGGGAATACCAAGATAATTTTTTAAATTACTGTAGGTTTAAGAAAGATTAGTCACAAAAATACTTTATAGATCTTTCCGATGTTTGTATAATATAGAAAATCAGTTTTGCATTAATGCTTGTGCTCTTATTTACATAAGTTAAGTAAGAGAGGGGAAATAGTTCTCCCAGATACATCTGTCCCCGATTTTCTCTCCAGTTGCTTTTTTGAGAAAATGGCACGCAGCAGAATTTCAGCCACTGAACTTTGTATTTCGAAGCCCCTTCTCTTTACTAGATCTCTTGGACATAACACTGCAATTCATATGCCTCTGTTCTTCTTTCTAGTTGAAAGGGTGCGCTGTCTTCCGCAAGTTCAGCTGAATCCTCTGCCCAAGACACTCACCGTGGCGTTCGCTTCTCAGCTGGAGAAGACGTCTCTCTGTCCCACGGCAGACATCCCTGAGGCAGACCTTTCCAGAGTGGACCCCAAGCTCGTGTCTAGCCTGTTGCCCTTTCAGAGAGCTGGAGTCAAGTAAGTTCTTGATCTTCCTCTTGCTCTCTCTTGCTCAGAGTTCATCACTCACCACCAGTGGTGTTCAGATGCTCTTTCTTTTAAGAATGCTCATCTTTCTCTAGAAGGATCTAGGCATTAAACAGCTGGATGTACTGTTACCAAAGCCTGACTGTAACCATTGATTCTACATTTCATGAATTAATCAGGACTCTATTGCAGATTTGCAGAAACTCAGTTCAAGCTGGTTTAAGGAAAGAGATTTCTCAGTGCATGTACTAGAAAACCCAGGGTCTCTAAAGATCTTATCAGGACTCTGTCCCTCTCAGCTCTGCTTTCTTAATTTACTTTGTTCTCAGCCATACGCTGCTCAGGTTTGGCAGCAGGAGATGCTAAGGACTTCCAGGTCACATCCGTCAGCTCAGCAACCCAACCGAAGTGCCTCTTTCCTGTGGGTCCGACACTGAAATGTGTGAAATCTGGTGCTAACACTGGAACCATTCAGTCACTGTGTCCAGGGGGCTTGGAAGTCTTGTTGGTGAGGCCAGGCGATGGGCCCACCCCTGGAGCAAGAGTCAGAGGTGATAACTTTCTAAAAGAAAGGTTGCTCTTCCTATAGAAAGAGAAAAGATTAGCCTGGCTTATCCTTTCTCGAGTTTCTTGGGAGAAGCAAAATGACAGATTCTAACTTACCTTTAGTGAAAATACAGGAGGTGGAAGAGAGGAAAGAGGTCTTGATCGTTCTTCCTGAAATAATGAAATTGGGATCCGCTACTTGGTGTGGTGGGGAAGAGCCCCGGTCAGGGAAAGCAACTGAATCGTCAGTGGAACTGGCAGATGAAGACAGCCTGCCTACATGCGGCCCACCGTGGCGTTTTGGTTAAAGTTTGGCTCCTGTCTCGGACATGATTTTTTTCTATGTGTGGTTGGGGCACAGTCACACCATACTGCGTTCCCATGGTCCCAGCTCTGCCCACTCCCTTTTCTTCCTTTCCTTCCAACTTCTCCCTCTCTCAGGTAGCACGCTTTGCCATTTTAGGCCATTGTCTGTCCTGATGTCCTTTGGGCCTCATTTTACTTGGGCTCAGGGCAGTGTTTTCCTTTTCTCTTTCTCCTCTCGCTTCTTCATTAATGCTGAGAGAGAGGTTGCTCACCCAACCTTCAGTGTCAAGTTCTTCCTGTTCCTGATAGAGATCCGTGGGCCCAAGTGGTGCATGCAGGCCTTGCCAGTTAATTCTGTTGCCACCGAGGGCCTTTGTGTGCAAGGCACCCCACGGCCAGGGTGCATCAGCACCACGTGGCTGGCAGTTGCCACCTTTTTCGCTATGGCTCTGAAAATGCTAATGGTACTTATATCTTTTTCAGCACTTTCTAATTAAATCCAGATTTTTATCTTCATTCTCTGAAGAGGATGGGTTTGATGTTGAGGGAAGAGGGCTATCAATTCTATGCTTTTATTGTTTCATTTTTGTATGTAGGAACTGTAATCGAAAACTCTGTTAAATTTATGGAGCAAAATCTTTTAGATATATATCAGATTCCTCTAATGACTAAGTAAACAGTCTCTCTCAAGAGACAAGTGAGTTGAGGCTCAGAGAGACAGCCATCTGCCTAAAGCCACTTAGCTCTTAAAAGTGGAGCTGGGGCTTGAATCCATGTCTTCTGGTGGCAAGTGCATTGTTTTCTGTTATGCCAAAATACCCTGCAGAGGACGGCATTCAGCCATGGGATTGTTTCTCTGCTGTTGGGTGTTTACTTTGTTCTCATTTTTGGCCATTCGTTCCTCAGTTGGGCCACCTCAAAGCAGGGAAAAAGGAAACACTGTGAAATTCAAGCATCTGTTTGCTTTGAGAATGACTCAGATGGGCTCAACCATATTGTAAATGGTTGCACTGAGGAGGCCAGAACAAAAAGCCCTCTGTGGGTTTTGCTTGGGTGCTCCCTGTCTGCCCTGGCCACCAGCTTTGTAAATCAGAAAGTGAGGTAAAAAATAAATTTTTTCACATTTGCCCTCCCTCCGTCTGTCTGGGTTGTGGGTTGATCCCGGAAATGGTCCAGAAGGTGTAACCCAAGCAGGTGTGCCAAGAGGGGGCTGGGCCTGTTCAGAGAGGTGAGGGGCACACCACTGAGCTCCCTTCCTTTTTGCTGAAGGAGTATGGTGGCCATGGCTTGGGGGATACAGGAGGGATGGGAAGTTGTCGCTGCTGGGAGGACAGAGGAGTGCCATGCCCAGGCACGCCTGCCTCATGCCACCCACAGACCTGCTGCTTTGTTTTCCAACTTTATCGAATACTGGCCTTTGAAGGCTAGAAACGCTATTTCCAGGCAATTCAGAAAGGCCATTTGCAGCCTAAAATTCTTGGCAGCCTTACCAGCTGCTGATTAGAAGAGGTTACATTCTCTGTCTTTACTGTGTGAGAAGAAATGAAAAAGAGCCAGTCGCCTGGCTTACCGGGTTTCTGAGCAAATGATGAGTTTTTCAGGAATTCAGGTGAATGAGGACTGCTGTTTGGAGCAGGAGACTGGACATCTGGCACTCACGATCCTTTTAGCTTTTCATTGAGTCTTCAGGTGACTCGAGCAAGTCATTCTTACTGTTTGTGTCTTGATTATTTTTCTCTTTTTTGTGAAATTACAGCCATAAGAGGAACATTCCCCTGGTACTTACATCATGGCGTCAGGCACTGTGTTAGGTGCCTTACATAGTAACTTCATTAATTCTCGCAGCAATCTCTGTGGTAGATCTTGTTATTTCCACCTATAGCTGCAGCACGAGAAGGTTAGAGAACTTGCGCAAAGGTGTACAGCTTCTAAGTGGTGGAGCAGGGCTTTCAGCCCAGACCAGGCAGGGTCCAAAAGAGTGGAATGCGCCCTTATTCACAAACCATCAGCGAGTTGTCGCACTGGCTGAAGGGCTTGGGGACCCTGGGGCTGCTAACCAGAACCTTTGCTGAGGCTGGTGCTCCCTCTTAGATGAACATCCTGTTCCACCCTCTCCTCTGGCCATCCTCCTCCTCTATTTTCGTGGGCTCCTTCCCTTAGGCACACAGTGCCCATTCTGATCTTCAGAAAGCCATATTTTGACCATCATGTTTGTTTTCTTTCCTCCCCTTCAGGGCAGGTCTCTCACCTGAACAAGTGCACCCCTCCCTGCCCCTCATTAGAGACTGTTTCCTCCTGTCCACCTTTCATATCCCACCTGCATCGGGCTGAGGGCCTCACTTGCATCGGCTTGAGGGTGACGCCTCTTGTTGCCACCTTCCTCCCTTGGCTTCCATGACCTAAATGTCCTGTAGAACTCCTCCCTACCTTTTGACCACCATTTCACAATTTTCCTATTTTGACTCTTTTTTAAAATTGCTATTATTCTGCCCCCTCATTGTATCTTCCCTCTTTGGGGAGCAGGTCTCTTCCTATGAGCAGGGCCCATGTGGGCTGACATGGTGGCCCACACCTAGCCATGTGTATCACTTTACATGGTGGCGTGGTGGCAGGTTAAGTCGTGCCCCTGGGAGATGTGTTGTGTCACTGTCCTTACCTTGTCTGCTTTCAGTTTTGCCATAGCAAAAGGAGGTCGCCTGCTACTTGCCGATGACATGGGCCTGGGAAAGACCATCCAGGCCATCTGTATCGCGGCCTTCTACCGGAAGGAGTGGCCGCTCCTGGTGGTGGTGCCATCGTCCGTGCGCTTCACCTGGGAGCAGGTTGGTTCTCTTTGTGTTGTGATTTTAACAAGGTTTTCCTTAGGGTTTGAGTAATAGCTTGGGTATAGGGCCTGGGATCTTTAAAGATTTTATTTCAGCTGAAGGCAGGAATGGAGATGAGATGCCGCCTGATGCTGGACTCATGTGTTTCTGAATTAGAATCAGGTTATACCCTTAGGGAAGAAAGCCAAGGAGTCCCCAAGCTCGGGCTTGCCTCATTCATTCTGTCAGTGGACACTTCCAGGGTACCTCTTGCAGCCTGTCCATCAGTACCACACTTAACTTTCAAAATATTTCCCATGATCTCATAATAGCCATGTGCAGTAGACACATTTACAGATGAGAAAACCGAATCGCAGAGTGCTTAAGCCCCACACTTACTACTCATGAGAAGCAGTGCAGGGCCTTGAAGTCGCATCTCCTGACTTCTTGGCTCAGAGTTTTTGCGCTCTGAAGGGCAGGATGTTCGCTGCCTATCAGGCACCTTTATGGCCAAAGAATCTGACATGAACTCAGCTTTATTGTATACCATAAATCCAGGGGTCAGAGTGGTTCTGTGAAATGAATAAAGTCCACATAAGCAGACTTGATGAAGGAGGAGACCCCAGTTCACCGTCTGTAGCTTTTCCCAGCTTCATACTACCCATGGTGGCTGTTGGCTTCTTCACACCTTCGCTTCTTCCTGAGTACCCCCGGAGCCACTTGTGGAGAAGAGGCAGCTCTGCCTGCGGTCTGTCAGCCTGCAGCCTGTCAGCCTGATACCCAGACATGCCCTTCCGACTGAGGAGAAAACAGAACTCTAAAAATGTGCATTGAAACACTGCCACATTCTTTTCCTGTCCTCGTGATCTGAATTCTGCCAGTACCTCTAGAAACTAGTGATTCAGCACATATTTATTTTGTATGTGTTAGATTCCCACCGTACCCTCAAAAATTCTGGGGACTAGTCAGATAGTCAGATGAGACTGAAGAAAGAACCAGTGTTCCCCAAAGCAGAATTGTGTCACCCCAGGCATACTGACGTGAAAGAGTACCCAGATGCTGACATGGAAGACCACCAGGTATTGGCTTTGGCCAGAGACGGCAAGATTTCTGGAGAGAGCAAGTGGCTTCATAGAAAATACCGACATAGATATTTTCATCGTCATCAGTGCCTCTAGCATACCAAGTTCTGCTAAAAATTCCTTTATAAATTTCTCTTAGAAGAGTCACATTCTTTCCCTGCAGAAACTTACCATCTAGTTAGAGATCACAGAAATGAAATCTAGAGACACCACAAAGTGACTGCTATGACTGCACTTGCTTATGAAGGAAGGAAGTGTCCTTTTAGTGGAAAGGGGAGTGGACGGGTAAGAAGAAGATGGAATCAGGACAAGGGTTATGGCAAATACTGCAGGACGTGGAGGGACAGAGACGGAGTTTATTTTTTGGGAAGCATTAGCATTGGTCCACATGGAGAGAGTGTAGATGATGGGTTGGCTGGGGTCCCAGCTGGCAGCTCTTGGGCCTGATTGTCATTTTGGTTTTATTCTCTCCTGTCGTCCCCAGGCCTTCCTTCAGTGGCTGCCATCTCTTAGCCCAGAGCACATCAATGTCGTCGTGACCGGCAAAGACCGCCTGACAGCCGGCTTGGTCAACATTGTCAGTTTTGACCTTCTGAGCAAGTTGGAAAAACAACTGAAAACCCATTTTAAAGTTGTCATCATTGTAAGTGACTTGGCAAAATCTTTAAGTACTTTATCTCCATGGAAACTTTCTTCCTAAAAGCCCCAAGAACTTTGAAATCTGTAATCTCACAGAGCCCCGCTTAGACTCTGGGGGATTAGAAATCTTGTCTTTATTTTGTGGGGAGCTGACATTTCATTTCTCTCAATTAGCAGTTCTCAGCCCTGGCTACATATTAGAATTTCCTGGGGAGCTTTTGAAAAGTAAGATTTACTTGGTCTGCACTGGGCATTTCTAGCCCATCTCTCCTCATGTGAGGTCATGGATAGAGGCCATCCTGTGGGCCCCAGACTGCCTGGGGCTCCAGTAACTGCAGTCTGGACAGCAAGGCCATGTGTCGACATCTGGTGCCCTCTTATCTGCATGTCTCAGGCACACAGTGCAAACAGTTAGTAAGTTTTACTCCAGCCATTATAAAGACTTTTCCTGCCCTGCCAGAAAAGCTCTTTTTACTCCAGTGGGGTTTTTTAAAGATGTCTGTACTCGACTCTTGCTCTGGGATATGACAGCTTACTGGCTTGCCATATTTTAGTCTCTAAAGAGACTTGGTACTAGCCATCTCTGTCAACACAATATATGACATGGCTCACAAATAAAAATTATGAAAGATGTGCAACTTCTCCAACCCCCACCCTATCTGTCCAGTGCCCACCCCCAGGCCAAGGAACCACGAACAGACATTCAGGGGTGAAGTGTGTGGTAGGTGATTCCCCAGATTGACGTTTACCCTCGTTTTTCTTTTTTTGGCAAAACAGCGGAACCTGATGCCTTCAGACACTATGAAAGGTTCTCCATTATTCAGACGTGTGAATTTAAAGAGCCAGTGGTAGTTTTCTTCTCTTAAAAATAGAATTCTCTACTGACAGTGGCTTCTTGAATCTTGATGCTCAAATTTGAAGTGCATACCTTATCTAGAAGAAGAGAAAGGAGAGAGTTTTCAGGAGGCCCAGAAAAAGTAGAGCCTCTGAGTCCCATAGGTCAACAAGGTTGCGGTCGAGACTGTGCCTTGGATTTCCTAGCACACCGGGCTGACTGTCGTGGTGGTAGGGGCCGGGGGGAGGGGGCATTCATCTATGTGTTCATCTAACAGCTGAGTCCCAGTTCTGCGCCCTGCACAGGGCTGTGAACTAGGGTATGGAAAGAGGACAGTCATTCCTTGTCCTCCAAAGAACCATAGTCCATTAGGGCAGACAGACACATGCAGAGATCGTCAGAATATATTTTAGTGCTTTTATGGACATGTGAACCGAATATTATGGGAGCTCAGAAAAGAGTAGGTGAAGGAACAGTTTCTGACCTCCGGGATCTATGATTATGATTTAGGCATGAGAATCATACTGGTGTTCGTAGCATAAGCAAACTTAAATGTTTATATTTTTTCAACATTAGAGTCTTTCAGGGAGTCATTTCTGGTTTGGCACAAATTGAAGTGTGGCTTTGAAAAAATATTAGCATGCATGTGAAGTGAAACATTAAGAGAACTACCCCAGGAGGATGGTGATAGTTCTACAATGTGCAGAAAGAATGACACCTTCATTTCTTGAGTGTTTTCCAGAATCAGATACTTTATACATAATCACTGATCTTCTCAATGGCCCCTAAGACAGATATTATCCTCATTTCACAGCTGATGAGACTGACAATGAGGGAAGTTATTGCATAATTTGCTCATAGGCATGAAGCGAGCAAGATGGAGAGTCATTGATTAAAGCTGGATTGCTTCTGGCTTTAGAATTCATGTTTTTCTGTTTCTGACTCAGTACTTAATCTGCCATACAAGTTTGAGCAAGCCACTTACCACTGTCGATAGTTTGTTCTTCAGTTAATTAAGATTCCTATCCTCTTCTGACTTCCGAGAAATGTCATAGGAAGGATTAAAGTGGTTCTGAGATATCACACTTTTGTGTATTGAAGACATAAGCCTTTCCTTGTGGTTAGTTGTAATAGTGATACATTTTTATCCATTGGTTAAAAAGATCCATTCCCTTCTATATCCTCTGGACTTTGTGCTGTTTCTCTCACTAAACCCCTTTTTCTTGGCTGTCATGTGGGCTCATCATCACACAGGAGTAAGAATGTTACAGCCCAGGTTTCTGGGAATCAATCCAGTGACATTTTGGGATTCATCTCACAGCTCCCTGGTTCATCTTAGCTGCAACGGGACCGGGGTTTCTTATCGATCATCTTTAGCAATTGAGCCAGGATCTCCCCAGTATTCCCATCCTAGGGCAGCTGATACCACTAAGCACTAAGTGCTTTCTAAGTGTCAGGACTGTTCTAAGGGCTTTGTGTGTGTTCGCCCATTTAAGACTTACGACAACCCAATACATTAGGTACTGGTATTATTCCCATTTTACAGATGGGGAAACTGGCACTGTAAAGAGGTCACATAGTTGCTCAGAGTCACATAGCAAGTAATTTGAATATGTACTAAAGTAGAAATTGTCTCCTTGAATGCTAAGAATGTATTAGTTACTTACTTGGCTTTAGAAAGTATGACATATTCTAGTTTGCTTATGCAGAACAGAATGCAGAGCTATAAATAATCACACTCCGTGTTCTGAACAGGACAGGAAACAGTTCTTCTCCAGGTTCCCACAGTACTTTGTCACAACTGCCTCAGTGACAGCACTTATAACATCGTCTGATCAGTTGTCAGTGTAGCAGATGTTCTTGCTTAGTGAGCCTGTGGGGGGAGGGGCTGAACCACACAATGGGTCTTCAGCACACTTTGCTTTAGTACTGTACAGAGGTCAGGTATGTCTTGCAAAACAGAAGCCACCTTTCAGCAGTTTGTTCATTGCAGCCTGTGAGGTGGGCAGGGCAGGGGAGTCACTAACCCCATTTCATAGGTAGAAAACTGTCCCAGAGAGACGAAGCAACCTACCCAAAATGTAATGGAAAAGCTGCTCCGGAAACTGGGCCCTTGCCCAGGCCCACAGCTGTCTCCGTGAACGAAAAGTGCTGATGGAGGCATCCTCAGTGTGATGCCAAGGCAGGATCAAGCATAACGTGGGCTCTGTCTCTGTCCACTGACCTTGTTCATCTAGGCACTTTTGTTTTTTTTTCAGGATGAATCTCACTTCCTCAAAAACATTAAGACCGCCCGTTGCCGTGCAGCTGTGCCCATCCTCAAGGTGAGTCCTGCTGAGAAGGGATTTGGAGCCCGAGCCCTCTCATCACTGCGATCCCGCTGTGGTTTGCGCAGGCTGGCAAGGGGTCCAAGGGGAGCAGGGGCTGCCAGTCCAGGGCTGTGGGCTGTGGGCATGACTTAGCAGTAAGTTAGAGCTATGGTGCTAGATTTTGGTTTTTCCTAACATCCTGCTAAGGAACTCATGATTGTTGTGGTCGTCTCTGTCTCTCGAAGATGAAGACCTGTTGAAGATCACAGGCCTGGTTGGGACGGTACTCCAGAGCCTCCTGGCCTTCTCCTACACAAGGCAGAGGGAGAACTTCCGGCAGCACACCCTACACAGCTCCAAGAAACTGTGTATCTTCTAAGTCACTTGTGAGGCAGAACTCCTGGTGCTGTAGAACCAAGGGAGATGAGTTATACAGACTTAGAACCAGGCCAGTGGGTATCAGCAGGAAGCGATGGCAAAACAGACATGCCTTATAGGTCTGTGTCCTTTTCTTGGGCCACCCTTTCTAGAGTGGCTTAAACTTGTGCCTGAGCACTGTGGCTGGTTGAGGCCTGGCTTCAGAGCAGGTGCAGGTGTGTATATGGGGTGGCTTCAGACCTTCATCCAGAAGTATTCTATTCTGATAATGCAGCATCAGGTCCATGTGTCATCTGCACACACTTCCGTGCCTGTGTTTTGTGTCCCAACAGAGGGACAACCCCCTGGATTTTCTTCCATCTTTTTGAAGTGAGCTTTCCCTTAATGTTGGGGGAAAATAGTACAATTGGAAATGTAACTTTCTCTCATAACAAGGTAGAAATCTCAGAGATGACATGTTGGGGGAATCCACTTCAGTTTGTGTAGACTGAGCAAACAAAAGCGTGTTTATCTTCTGCCCTATTAAAGCAGCCTTGTTATTGCCCCAGCATTTTAAAACTGCAGCTTTTGTTGTTTAAAAATAGCTTTAAGCTGTACCTAAACTAGGGGAAACAAATATGCTAAGTGTCGGTGAAGCTTATTAGCATTTGAAAATTAATTTTTCCTGCTCCCCACAAAATACACACAAGTGTCTACTCATTTCAAGCTTTGTTTTGTTTAGGAATAACAAGTAATATGACACATCTTCCAAAGCAGGATTATGTCACATGCTTCAAACTTAAAAGTCCTTTTTTTAAGAATCTTGATCCTCTATTCATATTACTCATAAATATGTATTGGTTGGGAGCCATTTATGGACACACTTAGATGTTTTCCCA
The DNA here is from genome assembly GCA_004027375.1 of Macroglossus sobrinus. Classification (NCBI taxonomy): domain Eukaryota; kingdom Metazoa; phylum Chordata; class Mammalia; order Chiroptera; family Pteropodidae; genus Macroglossus; species Macroglossus sobrinus. Next base: position 201,928 of record PVKZ01002433.1, read on the forward strand.
AGGGTGCTGACCCTTCTTTTGGGAGGCTCTAATATGTTTTCTTTGCAAAACTGTTACTAGACCTTGGTGCTCTGGTTTCAATACCACATTCATAACTAAAGTTAAATCCGCATCTCTGATTGTTTAGACAAAAGAAAATGCACAATGGGTAGATTATATCATTAAAGGTATAATAAGAAAGCTTCTTGGCAACTATCTCGTTAATGCATCATCACCCGGTCAGGCGTGCTGGACCACAAGTTGGTTTCTGAAATACGTGCTTCTGAGCCAGACCTTCAAAAGCAGAGTTTACGTCTCCTAAGTGACATTTAAAACATATCTTTTCATTGTTAACTGGTGTATAGAACTCTGCATTTGCTGGAGAACTTGGATGAATTAGCATATAGAATATAGTCTGCTGTTTGTGAAGGTCTCTCGAAGCCACTGTCTTCCATGACGTTGGCTTCACCTGATGCTGGACTGTTGGCAGGATTGAGAGGAAACAGCGAAGCGTGTGTATTTTTTTGTTAACCAGACCTTTCATCTTTCTGTTGTATTTTCATCTAGATTGGAGTTCCTCAATCTTGGCACTGTTGACATTTTGGGCTGGATAATTCTTTGTTATACAGAGCTGTCCTATACCTTGTAGGGTGTTTAGCAGCATCTCTGGTCTCTACCCACTAAAGGCCAGTAGTACCCCCAGCTTGTGACAACCAGAACTGTCTCCAGATTTTGCCAGATGTCCCCTGGGTGACAAATCACTCCTCCTCATCTCTGTTGAGAACTGCTGATCGGATACTCTAAGGAAATGATTATAAATAGTTTTAGAATAAGAAGAGAGTTGGGAAGAAGTAAAATATGCCTTGGAAAAGCCATATAGAAAGGGGTGAAGGGAGTCAGTTGTATGGTGATGGATAGTAACTAGACTTTTGGGGATGATCACGTTGTAGTGTATACAGATTTCAAATTATAAAATTGTATACCTAAAACTTATATAATAAAAAAAAGCCAAATGTGGAGGTAATTTAATACCACTTAATTGTTCTTCTACCTTGTGTGTCTCTTAGAACTATATTCTGATAATTAACATTTAAAAATTTTTCAACAAGTGTGCATGATGAGGTAATTCGGTTATGTCATACAGTCTGAGATAGATGGGCCAGATCATATCCAGAAAATGGATTTCGTATATGGCAACAGCAGCCATGTGCAGATGACATGTTCCTCAGGTTGTAAGAAACTGGCGTCATTGTCCCCCGGGAAGTGTGATACCTCTGTTTCCCCATAGCACTATTTTCCTAGGCTTCTAAGCAAGTTTCTATTTTTATATAAATGTGATAGGCAAGAATGAATGCTATAAAGAACATCTTTATAATCGTCTTCAGTGCCTCGAACAGTGAAAACTGTTAGCAGTTTGGTTATTTTTTCTAACATGTCAGTTATAGGGCAAGATCATAATTTTTAATGGCTCTGGAGCGTTCTGTTGCATGGACACATTTCATAATTTCACCCTTAGTGTTAGACATTTTTGCTATTATAAATACATGTGCAAGTGAACATCATCCATATATTCATAGCCTTTATACTCTGTCCTTGCAAGACAAATTCCTACACTCAGAATTACTGTCCTCATTTTACCTTTTGATAGATGCCCCGAAGTGCAATCTTGCCAGGTGTCACCGTCTTCAGTCACATGCAGCGAGAATCACGGGGTCTTTTTCTCCACATAACTCCAGCACCGAAGGTTATCAGTATCTTCCCTTTGAGCAGTGAGCTGTGTGTTTGGGTTTACTTTAGCTAGTTTTTATTTACAGTGTTTTTTATTGTTAAGTGGTATAATAACATTATGAACAGTATCCAGTTATTTCTTTAGAGGGAAAAAGGCCACCAGAATCCCACCATCCTTTCCTAATAAATACCTTTCTCTTTTTATGTGAGCAGAGTCATTTTTATGTCTCTTTTGATTGGCTAGATGAGATGAGAATAGTAGTCTAAGATGTATGAGCTTTTTTCTTTTACCCTTTTCATTAAAATAGTTTAAATGATATAATCAAATAGTACAAAAGGATGTATAGTGAAAAATAACTCTTTCTCCCACCCCTGGATCCCCAGTCCCTTGATCTCTCTCCCCAAAGGCACAGCCATAGTTACCAGATTTTCAGATTTTCCTCTAAGAATTAGCTTATGTCCACGTAGGTACGTCCATATGCTCTTCCTTTCTCCCTGCTTAGTGCTCGACAAGCACAGTTTTGCGCCTGCCTTTCTCCCTTTAATAGTGTATCTTGGGAAGCATTCCACCTCATTCCAGATGACTGGACCTCATTCTTTCAAATGTAATTCTGTTGTATAAGTCTGTCATAAAACCATGGATTACCTGTCCCCTTTTGATGGATTAGTAACCAGGCTTTGGCTGTTGCGTACTGTACTGCAATGACCATCTTTTCACATGACAAGCAGGGAGTAGGAAACCCAGTTTCTCTGCGTCCAGAAGAAATGGCTCTTGACCCCTCTCACTCCAGAGAGGAGAGTGATGTCAGCTGGAGGGTCTGCTCTCTTCCTCCAGTGTGACCAGCTACAGGAGGAGTCCCCGTGGTCCAGCTGTTCTGGTAAATTTCAATTTCATCACAAAATCAATCTTAAAATGAAATTATTAGAGTCTAATATTTAAGTTAAAATAGACTGTTTTTTTTTCCCACTTAGTGTTTATTTTAGCCTGTGGGCTATGTTAATAATATCTATTTATGCATTTTACAAGCCTTGAAGGTCAAAATGGCATACCTGTAATCAGCTGTAATTACACCACTTGATGTATTCTCATCTCATAATATTTTGGTATTTTTTAATCAGTACAACTGTAGGCACAGTCTGCATTCTGTCTGTTCTTACCCAAGAACTAATCACTTTATACATGGCATCAGAATTTCATTAATATCAGAGCAACAATATTTAGCTTGAAAGCATAGTGATTATCATGAGGTCAGTTTATTAAGGCAGTGACTAGAACTTTATTATTATTATTTTTTTAAAAAGGCTAAAACCAGAAGGAACTACTTTTATGTAAAATATGCTGACCCAAGCAGAGACTCAGAAAGGCCATTTATTGGTAGGTGGCTCCTCTGTGGATCCTTGGGGTGGCCTCTGGTCAACAATGGTCAATATTAGGCCATTTTCTTGGTTGGGTTTCGTTTATCATGGAAGTGGAGTCAGGAACAGATACTCTCGGGCAGAGTGTGGGATGGAACCATAGTCTTCTCCCCAGACCCCAGTGCCTGGATTTCTCCTGAACACCGAGTTTTCCCTCTTATTCTCAAGCTTTAGATTTAACTACAGGTGCTGACTCTTTTGTTGCTGCCTGGGGAGTGGCCAGGATCCTGCATTTGTTCTGATCTCTTTACTTCGGTCACTGGTCCTCACGCCATGCTTGCTGCTGTTCTTTTTTTTTTTTTTTTGAAGATTCTGTAATGACTTCTGAACTAACTGAAACATAGCTCCAATGTCCTTGCCACATGAGGGCTAATGAATATCAGGACACTTGGGTAGTATGGGCTTGACCTTCACTTTGGTATCACCAGCCTTCTCATGTCCTATTTCTACAGCGTAGTGGACTTTGCCTGTAGCATAAACTTTATTGAAAGTACCATTAGGAATAATACTGGGTTCAAGAATGGAACTAAGCTCGGGTAGCATGACTTTTTTCCTGGTCTGCGGTCTTGATGAAATATGTCATAGCCAATCAGAATAATTCAGTAAAGTAAGTTATTGGCTTGAGGCAAAAAAAAAGAGATAACAATGGAAAGTGATCAAAAATTCCCCGACTGCTTCTTGTATGAACTTAAAACAACAGTTCTTCTGTACATTTTCTCTCATACTTTTGGCTCATGTTTTAAAATCTATGTATAGGTTATCTACTTTGCATTATTTCATTGAATTCATACTAACTTGTCCTGCTATCAGTCTGCAAGGCTTCTCCATCCGTGACTCATGAGGCAACCTGAACATGGCCTTGAAGGTCGTCTGTCCCTAACAATGTCTATTCATGTGAATCACATAATTCCTCTCAGACCAAATAGAAAATTTTTTATATCGTTCCATTGTAGCTTTCTTTCCTTAGACAGGAGTTAACTGTAAAATGTTCATTTTAGTGTCAATTTGTGTAGTGTAGTTTTTACTCATTTATGTTTTCCTAGAGTGGAAGTTTTCAGAAGTGGGGGGTGACATATAAATCATGTGCAGCTGGGCATAAATAAAGGCATTATGGATGACAGTGATGACAATATAAACTTGTTAGGGCCAACCAGGGAGCAGGCTAAGTCAGTCTATAATAGATGAGGGCCTTTCTGGGTTCTTTTCAAGGCTGACCTTTTCCTTTTCCATAATCCTGCTTCTGCTTTCTAATAACTGCACACGTCCATTTCCAGCGGTTCCCTCACCTGCTAGTCTGGACAACGTGTAGAATTGACTCAGTTCATAGGGTATTAACTCTACCCTGTAAGCATCTGACAGAGAACCCCAAAGTGAATTTCTGCCACCTGGTCTGTGAGCTGCTGCCCAGGCTTCATCCCTGGGCAACACATAGCAGCGACCTGGGGAATAGGTTTGGGATGATGGGCCAGTTTCCTCTTATCAATAAGACTTCTCATTTTCCCTATTTCATTGAAATGGTCTTGAGCCTAGGCGAGCGATATAGACATCATTCAAGAAGCTCATTGTTATTTTAATGAGTCTGCATTAAACCATTCAGGAAATTAGAGTGCCTGGGTAATTGAACTGTGGAAAATGATAGCTGGAGAAATTCATAGCTCTCCTGTCATAATGGAATTCGGTACTGGCGGCTGCTGTGAGGGCAGAGGTGCATCTTGAGAATTGTGTATACTGTATATTTATATTGAATCATTCTTCTTTCCTCTGTTGCACCTTTATTTATTTATTTTTACGGGGCGAGTGTATCCATTTGAAAACCTAATTTCCTCCCCCAGGTGATTTGCTGTATGGATTGCCTTATAACCGCTGTCATTAGCTCAAGGTTACAGTGGTTAACAAGCTGTTTCTAAACAACCGCGCACCACAGCAGTGTCTCTTCCTGGAGCTGAAATGAATTTTACCTCCAGTAATCTTTGGTGATTAGTGTTCTAATACAGTGGGAAGTGCATTAGCTCTTTTTATTCTCACCCTCTTTTCCATCTTAATAAGAAGTGGGATGTTTGGGTCTGATCCCCTGGGGTCAGGTTGGAGTCAGGGTAGTGAGCAACCCAAAGTTCATCATTGGAATCGACTATTTATTTCCACCTTGCCCACTGCTGAGTAGGCTGCTGCAGACCAGGGCCGAGTATAGGGTAAATGGATCCAGGTCTCACCTTTAAAATCCTTATTGACTGCAGTGGGAGCTTGAGTCAGTGCTAGGTGAAAAGCATTGTGCACTAGATTAGCGATGGCCATTTTTTCCCTTATACAGAAAACAAAGTTGTGGCTTATCCACAAGCAAAGCCTGACACTTCCTCCTGGGAGTGAGGTAGGGCTTGTCCTGGGTGTCATTATTGAATATCAGACATCCACGTTGGAAGTTCAGACCTGTTGCTCTCTCACCTACTTCCGCTTGGTCTTCCAATGCTGGATTCCTTAAGTTTACTCCATGGTTCCCAAGACACTAATTAGCTTCTCTCTGAATATTTCTCTGCATACGACAAACATTTATTAATTGCTTTGTGCCAGGCCCTGTGCTACAGAGAATGAAGGTGAACACAGCCTAGTCCTCGATGTCAAGAAGCTCACAGTCTAGTGAGGGAGACAGAAAAGACAGAATTCAGCAGCGTCTTATGTTAAGTGCCAGTGTAGAGGTGGGCAGAGCGTGCTACAAAGGCCACTTAGGAGATGGCATCCATCTAGCTTACATGCATGCTCTTCTCTGGTCACAGCACCTTTGCTTAGCGATCCCAGGTTGTGGGCCATGGAAAGTTCTGGAGTGAAGCCAGCCTCTTGTGTCTTTGGAATCTAGGCCTTGTTCTGAGACAATTAAACTTGAGAACTGCCAGCAATCAGCATGCCCAGGAAGTGAAAGATATTTATGCTCATTTCCAGGGGACTTTGCTGTCCCCAGGGCTCCTGTATCACTGGGAAGTTGGGATATTCCCCCATGTGTGTCTCTGAGTGTTCTCAGCACCTTTGGCTGTTTGTTTCCTAGATTGCCAAGCGGGTGATCCTACTGTCGGGCACACCAGCCATGTCACGGCCTGCCGAGCTCTACACGCAGATCATTGCGGTCAAGCCAACATTCTTCCCGCAGTTTCATGCCTTTGGACTTCGCTACTGTGATGCCAAGCGGGTATTTATTCTCCCTTCTTTCACCAGCCCGCCCATCCCTCACCCTGGTTTTGATGCTTAACGGTTCTGTCCTTTCTCTCTGGTCATGGTGTGATCAGAAGAACACGGCCAGGGAAAAAGGACCAAGATTCTAGCTCTGCCCAGGCCTGACTCTGCCCTCAGGGTAGAGTCGAGAACAGTCACTCCTGGTTTTAACACTTGTGGTGATTCCAGGGTAGTGTTTTTCAATAAAGGGACCAGTGACTATTGTGTGGGAATGTAGGGTGCTGAGGTGAGCTGGAAGTGAGGCTGAGGCCCTAGGAAGAGGGAAGAAAGTACTATGAAAAAGTCCTCTGAAAAAGTAAAAAAAAAATACTCTGTACAAAAAAAGGCAAAGGATGCCTTTGAACAGGTGGAGAGAAGGTAGTGTGATCTCTGGCGCCATGGTATACTCTCATTCGTGAGCCTTGTCTTGTAAGTGTTGACTCACGGTAGTGAGTCGTGCCTGGTTGGTTGACCAGAATCCTCTGACCTCCTTATTATTTCTATGTATATGGTGCCAGTGGAGCAGGAACCTCAGGAACTATAATCTGAAACAGAAATCTCAGTTTCTAAAATCTCATTTTTTTTAACTGAAAAAAATGTTTATTTAATGACATGGAAAAGTAGAATGCAAAACTTTCCCATCCTCTCTCGCTCCATTCCTTCCCACCTTCCTTCTTTCTTTCCTCTCTTGTTCTCTCCTCTCTCTTTCTCTCTCATATATGACTGGAAGGTAACGTATACCAAAATGGATTACTTTTGGAAGCAGAGAAAAATCAACATTTTAAAAAGATTTAAATTATATTATTCATAAATCCCAAATTTCCTCTGTTGGGCCATTGAATCCATTAGTGTTCATTAATCTCATCAAGCCAGCTGAGCATAGGACACTGTTCTCACAGGTTCCTTTGTGTCTCTTCCAAAGCCACCCACTTCAAAAGGATGACCTTGCCAGACAAAAAGACTACTGTTGAAGGATAAATTTCATCTCTTGGCTTTCCTCTAGATTCCACAGTACCTCACTTTTGAATATAGGTCATAAAACTTCCAGCTGTTACAAATATTCTTTTTTGTGAGCCAGAGGGGAAGAGTCAGGGGAGTTAAGAGGAGGGGAGGGGCCCATGTTTTCCTCTTTTATTGCTGGAAATCCTCATCATCCGATGGATCGTAGGTCACATGCATAATGTGTGTGACCTCCACTTTCTGTGCAGGTGAATTTTGCAGAGATTGCCTATGCTGGGCTTCTCCAGACGAGGCATAAGCCTTAGCTACTAACACGCTTGCCTCTGCAGTTGGTGGCTGACTTCATGAATGAAGAAACACAGATGGAATGGGTCTGCTGCAGGTGCTGCGGGTCTGGTCGTGCTTCCTCTGTATCTGCAATTTCCTCATATAGTCCGATCAGATCTGACACCCTGTCTCCCTTAACAATAATTATGTTGCCAGTTGCCTTTTCAAAGTATGCCAGAACTAGGTTTGGCCCATTGGATGGCCAGGGAGGCTCTGCCTCAAGCAACTGTGAGGTCATTCTCTGAGACTTGTAATCCACAAAAGCCTCCCTCATATAATTCTTTCAGCTCCTTCATGCTTCTCTCTGCCTTCTGCTGGTTGAACTAGACCTGTCTGCCACGGTTCTCCAGGAGGCAAGCCATCCCATGAGTGTGGTAGAGCATGACCAGAGCTTTCGGGATATCCTCTCTGTCCTAGTCTGGTCGTGTCTCTCTCCTTTCCAGATCAGCAGTGTGGTCCGGGTGGACCCAGGATGTTTCTTGGCCCAAGCTGGGTAGCCTCTCAGTGTTGGGCAGCTGTAGCCAGGTTGACCAAAGCCTGTGCACATTTCCAGTATCCTTTCCCAAAAATAACCCGAGAAAGGGTGGCCCAGTGAATCAGGTCCTTGTGTGCATGGGTGTCCATTCCTTCCTTAATCAGCTGCACTGTTTTCTTCTGGGGTTGACTGCTTTCCCTTTGGAAAGAGACACACAGTCTAGGGCCTTCTTCTCCTCCTTGGCTATAGTGCCTTCAGTTTCTCTCACCCACCAGTGGAATGCAGCTCCTCTGTGGCTGGTTTGCTGTGATGGATGGAAGCAGTCGGCCTCATTGCTGACAACTGGGGTGCCCACTGGGCTGGCTCCCATCTTCTTCCTGAGCCCTGAGTAGCTCTCTCTAATCCAGGCTCCGGAACAACCACGATCTGAAAACCAGAAGGGAATATTAACTAATTTCTCTTTCTAGTCTCTACTTTCAAAACCAAGGCCAGGGCAGTGAATTCATTCTTCACCAGTATAGCAAGGTCAAACTTTAAATTTCTAAACTCTGTTTCCATGAGGTGTCACATGGCCCTGAATTCAAACAGTTTGGCCCCTCTCTCAAGTGCAGATCGAGCCTCCTTCTTCCTGGTTCTGCTGTAACTTCATAAACTGAAGCCACATTTTTATGACCATCCCCTGGCTCTTTCTTGTGGGCAGGGCCCCTGCCACAGAGGACTAGGTGGAATGTAAAACCTCATTAATTCAGACCAGAAGGTCTCCTGCTTTGCGATCAAATCACAAGTATACCGAGCTGTCATGTCCATCGAAGATGCTGTCACTTTGGAGAAGTGGCTGTAGCTTACCCATTTTTAAAGAAAATAAAACTTTTTCAGTACTTTTAAAATATCCACTTAAATTCAAACAAAGTACTTATAATGTAAATTGTAGTGCTCTGTGAAGTTAATTGCAAACCATTTTTAGCTTGTTACTGAGACAAAATTTCTGTTATTGAATGTATTCGAAGCCATATACTTCTTTAACAAAATCTGTAATGCACTTTCCCTGTGGATCAACCCAGATTAGATTGATTATGTATAGTTTTTGTGGTTCCTTAAAACTCTCATGTGTGATTTGTACCTTTGTCCTGTTTGTAGATGGTCCACTTTCTGAAACGGTTCTCATCCTTGACTGTCTGGGCCCATGGCATCACCCCAGTGATGCCAGGGGCTGCAGATGGAATTCATTGTCTTCACTCGCCAAACTGTCCCTTCCTGTGTGTCTAGTCTCCGAGCACCCTCTTCCCAGTTTCTCATGCCATCCTCAAATTCACCCTTGGCTTCCCCCTTGCTGCCCGCCCCCCACACCATCCAGTCAAATAAACATAGAAATGCCTTCTTTATCTTTGTGTCCTTCCTTCTACCCAGCCCAGTGCCCAGTGCCTGGTAAATTTTCCATAAAAGTTTATTGGATTTTGATTATTCCAAAGTCCAGTGTAAAATCTTCAGTATTATTGGGTTTTAACCTGCAAGATTAAGAGCTGATAATATTAGAACTTAGGAGTACGATATCCAAATTAATCAACGATACCCACTTGTTTTCAGTATGATTTTTATTTAATGCAGCTGGTGGACCAGGGCTACTTTTTTGTATATGTGGCCAGCTTTTTGCATTAATAAAAGCCACTGAAGAGCGTGCCCCATGCTGAACTCATTTTTGTCCCCATAGCATGAAGGCATTTACTGAGAACTTCCAGTAGATTTCAGAGTATTTTTTTTAAAAGAAGCAGATTTTGATAATTTGATTTCTCCACCTTTGACTGTCTCTTCATATTCTCAGTTAGCAAGGGTTTATAGAAAACCTACCATGTCTCCACAATTATACTGGCCCACTGACCCTTACCCTAGGTATTTCACAGTCCAGAAGAGGGGGAGGCAGGCGGGGAGATGAGTGTCTAAAAATGTAATGGAACAGATACCCTGGCCCCCCAAATTTTTGTAAGACCATCGAAATCAGTCCTGTTTCCAATAATATTGTTAGTGAAAGATAGGGTTTTTGTTTTAATCGATGACATCTTCTCTCTGTGTGTGGCAGGGAGTACACATCCTTGCTCAGACACCAAGTTATGTCTGATTTATGCCTCCGATGAGCTACTGAAAGAGGGAAGCAGGTTTTTGAAGGACCACATGGGCAGTTTGACACCCACGTCGGGTTTCAGCCAGCCTGGCAGGAACCTGTGTTCTGGGCTCCTCCTGTCAGCCCCACCACCAGTGCTGCCGTTGGGTTCGCTACACTGCTCTTGGTGTTGGTATCACCTATACTGCAGAACAACGGGCTTTTTAAGTCCCTGCACATCTAATCAAGTAAAGACATTACTGACAACATTGGTTATTACATTGTTTAAGGGACTCCTTACTTTCTGTATTTATTATACAAGAATAGTTTGACAAGCTTATGTCTTACTTGCTTTTTCATGTAATGGACACCAAACCACCGATATCTCGCATTTGCTGCCCGAAAGCTTAGTGTCAGATCGTGGAAGGCCATGACACGTGTTTTTTGTTCACCTTGTTCCTGACTTCTCTTTCCCTTTTCCTTCCTGTTCTCTCATGTGGGCTTTATTCATCCTTTAAAGCCCCTTGACATTCTCTGAACACAGCCAAGGGAGGAGGAGGTTGTGAGAAGAGAAACCTACCTGGAGGTGACAGCCCTGTCAGCGCGGTGCTGGGAGGATCTAACGGGCTGTGTCTCGGCTCCTCCTCCACAGCACGCCTGGGGATGGGATTATTCTGGCTCCTCCAACCTGGGAGAGCTGAAGCTCCTCCTGGAGGAGGCGGTCATGCTGCGACGCCTCAAATCTGACGTCCTTGCCCAGCTCCCAGCCAAGCAGCGCAAGATGGTGGTGTTTGCCCCATGTCGGATCAGTGCCAAGGCTCGAACGTCCCTGAATGCCGCCGCCAAGGAAATGACCACCAAAGGCAACTCTGTGAGTGCGGGGCTGGAGACGGGGGTTTGGAAGTTGTGCTCACAGGTCTTTCTTCCCGGGACAGGCTCTGCGGAGATGGCCCAGAGATCTCTGCACTTGCCTTTCCATAACCTCTTCCCTCCTCCCTGGGCGAGGACAGTGAGCCTGTTTCATTTCTCAGTCTCCTCACTCTACTTCGAAAATCTCCTGTGAATTTGCAGTTTTATGCTTGTGTAGATCACTGTTGTTGGATGATTCCAAAAATAAACTGCGGGATGGTGATATATATTCTGAGTAGCTCAAAGAAAGTTAGAATTTATCTTTAGTGTATTTTAAGAATATGTCAGTCTAGGAACAGTTGTCAGAAATTAATTTATGTGTATTTGGTAGATATGTTAACCTTGTAACTATCCCCTGTCATTTGCTTTAGTTGGAATAACAAATTGACAGTTATTTTATAAAGTTGAGTTTTCAACCCTTCTTAAAGCTTTGCCTCCTTACTGTAATCATTTATGGTTGGCAGGATGCTGATAGGATCTCCTTTTTAATACAGGGAAACTGAGGCTCATAGAGACTGTGATTCCCTCAGGTCTCCTGGCTTCTCCATGGCAGAGCTGAGGCTGTATCTAAGCCCTTTACCCCTATATTTTAGGGCTCTTTCCACTATGGTATTTTTATTTTTCAAAACATTTTTATTTCATATCTGTCATTAGCGTCTTACTATGCTAAGCACCATGTATAATCTACACCAGCTCCATGTCTGTCCTGTTGGGAATAAACCTTGCAACTTTTATTGCCAAGAAAATAATAGTTATTGACATTTTTTGGCATTACCATAAAGCATTATCTGGACTTTATCTGATATTACCCTGTACAAAGAAACCTTAGGTTTAGGTGAGATCTCAGCCTTCTGGAAGATTACAAAATAAATAAGAATGACAAGAGACAGAATGCTTGATATTTTTGCATGTTATTTTACCTTGTGATGAGCCAGAGTAACTGGTAACTTTTAGGAAACAGAGGGTAGAATAGAGAATACACGGGTCTGTTATCAAGTTGTGTTTGATTTATGCCATGTTTCCTATAATAATCTGGACGGTCTGGAGGAAATGAGCAGGCGAAATCTCTTTGCTATGGAGTTTTCGAACAAAATGCGTGCAACATTTTTGTAGATATACAGATCAACAGTTCTAAAATTATATTTCAGTGGAACCATGAGTGGAACTAGGGCACTCCATGGCTAAAATCAGTCTGGATGGTCTTTTCTGATTTCTGAAGATAAAAATTAAATGAATGTACAGTTTCTTCTCTGTTTTAAATTTTTCTTATAACCTTAAACCTGGAATGTCTATTAACTTTTGCTTACTCGTAAACTCTACCAAATAAGAAAGCCAATGGGTAAATACAGCAAATATAATATTGATGGGAAAAATTCAGGCATGCAATATTTTTAGATGCAAAGATCTGAATATTTATCAAATGCTATGTTTTAGTCCCTTGCATGTTGATGGAAGTAAGTCTATCGGTATTTCATGGGATTCCCCAGAGAACACCCTTGCCCGTACCTGGTCCACCTCCTGAACCAGATTGAGAACAGTTACTGTACGCAACTGAAAAAGCAATCAGTAGGCATTTGAATTGAGGACGAAAGTACCATTAACTGGTGTAGAGAGAACCATAAATGATGCAGCGTGGCCAAAAAGAAAAAAAATAGAAGTATGGGAATTTCAAATTAGTGCGACAAGATTTGAAAACATTTGGCAACTTTCTGCCAACTTGCATAGTTCCTCAAGTTAGGTGAGTGGCTCTTTCCAAAGATGGTTTCAGATGTAACCGGAGAGTTTGGTTTTCTGAGTTTATGGGCAGTGATGTGAAATCAACTAGGCTGAGCCATGGAAATCAGGAATGTTGGGTATTTTATAGCCTCTTGTACCTATGCAAATCCCTTAAATTATTTGGGATATTTTGATCTTTTCTTACTAAAAAAAGAAGCCACAACCTGCCTCATGGGCTTGGTGCTAGGAAAATCCATAAGGAGAGAGCCAGCTCAGCTGCTCAGAAAATAATCCCTCCTGTAGGGTGATTATCATCTCTGCTACTTCAGCATTCCAGAGTCTTAATGCTATTTTGCAGATTATGAAAATGAAGCTGAAATTGCAGCATAATTCTTTAGGAATCCAGCATAGAAAGAGCCTAGAGCTCTTCTCAGTCTCAGACTTGATCTGCTATCTGCTTCCATGGAGTCTTAGGAAAATTAAAAGTTTGTCCTTGAAAGAAAGAAATTGATTTGGTACAGATTACCTTCAGCGTGATGCTATATAATCAGATTATCAGATTCTTTCTGATAATAAGATAAATCCTTGAAAATGTGGTTCTTCTTTGCATTCTTTAACATAAACTCATTTCTACAATGGAAAATCCAAGTAGAAAACAAATTTATGAGCTTTGTAGTTGGGACCATCAGGACCTCTCTTATTCTAAAGCCACTGATTTGGTGCTTCTGTAAGCTGGGGGTCTGACTGGGAGCACCACCCTAATTTAATTCAGGAAGGGGAGCCGGAGCCGGGCCAACCGGGAGTTGGACTAGATGGCCCTTGACACCCCTCCTAACCTTGACCAACTGTGAAATCTTGAGCTAAAGAGTTAAAATGAGGAATCATGGTTTTATGGTTTTTTGTCAAATAAGGAAGCCTGTGAATCTATAGGAAGTCAGCCTCACCCAGCTACCTACATTTTTATAGTTACTCTTTAGGCCCAGTTTCCCTGCAATTTTGCACACTATGATGGCTCCAGCAAAGCATTGCTGACCTGTCAAGAAGTGAGTTTTTCTTTGTTCCCTCACGCCTTCCCTCTGAAAGAAGACATTTTTTTTAAAGCTTTAAATCACAGAAGCCAAGGTAAAGCAACCAATTTATAAAATATAATGTACGACAGAAGCTTTTTCTCATTTTTAGTTGAAATAATAGGTATCTCTTCACAGGCTAAAAAAAGCTGTCTCTAATCATCTTTTGTCTAAAGCCATTTTTTGATCAGCAAGACTAGGAGCAGAAAAATTGAACAAGTTCATGAAGACTTCCTGGTGACAATATCAGTTCACCTTTCTGCCATTTGACAGTCCATTCAAATTTCCAACATAGAAAAATAAATTTGAAACCCCAGTGGGTCTAATTTAATAAAAGCCTAAGAGGCAGGAACAGAAAAAGTAGGTTATTTAAAATTTCCTGGTCTATGGCTGGCAAAAAAAGTCAGTCTATCCAGTTTTGGGAAGTTTTTTTTTTTTTTAAGATAAAACTATTGATTTCTCCCGCATTAAAAATCCAATGGATGTCTATTGTATAAAATCTGAAAAATAGAGGGAAGTACTTAAGTAATATTTGTTAAACATTTTTATTACTACACTATAAAAATGATTCGCCTATCCTTTTTATCACATAATTTCAGCATTTATCTTTGGATGGTTTTTTCTATAAAATGTATACATATTTTGCTCTGAGCTATAATACTTACATATACACTTAATATAAAAATATATGTAACTTATGTATGTGATAAGCAATATATATATTTATATATTTAAAACAGAACTGGGATCACATAAATCACACCACCTGAGGAAGAAAACGGGTTACAAAACTGTATTGTGAATGCTTTCCTTGTTGTTAAATGTTCTTTTAAAACATGATATTTAAAGTCTGCATAGTATTTTCTCACGTGGCCATTCTTAGTTGGACACTTAATTTAATTTGGCTGTTCACTGTTCTAAGTAACACCACACTGGGAAAGTTAGGCCCTCCAACCTAATGCAGTCCCTGGTAGGATATGCTGAAGGGACAGAGCCAGGATCCTTACGATGACCTCACCCACAGTGTGTCCCTCAAGCAGACCGCACCCCAGGCATCCTGTCTACAGTTTTACTCTGGTGTGTTGCTCTTGTCGGGTCCATCCCCCACCACCCACACTCATTCACTCCACATTTGCCAGGTAGAGAGGGCAAGGAAGAGCAGAGCAAACAGAATGTGAAATGTGAAAGGCACTTTCAGAAACCTTGCCCCAAGATTCATCATACATGAGAAAATGAACACCTTTATCACACACAATTGGTGGGATGGCTTTCTAGGCTGATGTATTTGGGAATGACTTGTCAGTGTCTACCAAAGCCTTCAAAATAAGCCCAACCCTACGATCCAGCAACTTACACCTTAAAATTTGTCCTCATGATATCATCGGATACACACAAATTCATATTCTGTGTGTCCAGAGCCTTGTCAGAGTCTAAACTGGGCCTGTAGCTGAGAAGCAAGTTATGATGCACTGCCATGGAGTTGCATCTTCAGCATGAATTCCCAGGAAGTTTAAGTTGATAAACTGGACTACTGCCATAAAATTGGAGGGACAGTAGCCTCCACTGCCACAATCTATGTAGAAGTGAAATGGATCCACTACTCTGTTAGTGCCTCTAGGAATTCCTGTGGTTCCTAGGCCCTTTCTTCTGTCTTGTCAAGATCTATAGGAAAGCTGCTATTTAAAGCCAAGAGTCAGTCTGGCTGTGGCTACTTTCCTGAGCTATTAAGGACGCAGGAGTAAGGAGTTTAGGGCCATAGATGTGATCACTGTTGTCTCACTTCTTTGTTCCATGAAGAAGCTATTGTGTCAGTAACTGACCTCACAGGCCCAGGCATGAGAAGGTGGGGGCATCTGGAAACCCATGCTTGCCAGTGGTAGGAGATGACTGCCCTACCCATGATGGTGATTACCTTTCATCTCTGGGAGCCCAGAGTGATAGTGAATGTTGTCTCATATTATGAAACTATTTGAGCATCTCCTGTGTTAGCATTCTTTATTGGGATTTATTTATGTGCAAACTATAGAGAAGACATGGTCTCTTCTCCTGGGTAGTCATTTACCGTATGTGGGAGACAGTCCAAAAATCTGAGTCATGATTTTGAGATGATAAACTATTTGGGGTCAGTAGGAATTGATTTAGCAAGTCTTGGGTAGAAGTGAGTTTAGGCAGTTGGGTATGGACACAAGTTGGCAGAAGGAAAAGGGAGGCAAAAACAAATGTCATGTTTAAGTTGTTCTTAGGCTGTATGTAGTAAACATAGGTGGCTTAGCAAGGCCATACACCACGTGAGCTTGGTTTACATGGTAAAGCCCTACCTGAAATACCTTTCCAAAGACCTTTCCTGTTCTTTGCCCTGTTGGATTCTCACAACCGTTCTCAGTGGGTGACAGAGTTGCTGTTATGCCAGGACCGTGTCTCCAGTGACAGAGCCAGAGTTCAGGCAGTGCCTGTGGCTTGTCTAAAGCAAGTGGGTAAGTCAGAGTCTCCTGACTCTGGTGACTGGTGTTAGTATTTGTAAAGCTCAGAGTGGGGATAATTATGTCAGTTTCGCTCAGAGTTCTCAGAGTGGGAGACTTTAAACCCTGGACTTCTCTCTCCACAGAAAGGACAGCAGAGAGAAGCCCTCATTCTCTACTTTAACAGAACAGCCGAAGCTAAAATCCCATCTGTCATGTAAGTAGTCACCAAGTGTCAACTTGTCTCTTTCTCTCATCTTTAAAAAGAAACACCTATTATTTTAGTCTGCCAGAATGATTTTACTGCTCTGTAAGAAATGATCAGAGATTCTAGTCACCGCTGCCTTGAATATAAGGTGTAGGGCACCACCGCCTCATCTCCCCCGAGACGCGTGTAGGCTCGTCCCTGGAGTGCTGCCCGGAGGTGCTGGGAATGAATCCCCGCGAGGTCCTGATCTGAGCTGCTGCCGTTTGTGAGGATGGTGGGGAGACCCTGACACCAACAGGGCGTTTTCCTCTTCTAGGGAGAACTGTACTCACTCACCTGAAGGAAAAAATTAGGGCTTTCATGAAAGATCCCATGGCTTTTCCAAAGGCGTGAAGTTTCAGCCATTATTGAACTACATAAACAGGAGCGTTTTAAAGTTTGTTCAAAAGATATGGGCAAGTGGCTGTTGTCACACCTATTTTCCTTCCACCTGAAAACCAAAGTTGAGGTCATTTCTATTTTTTTTTTCAGTTCTATTCTTAAAATTATTCACTGACTTGGAAAAAAAATCTCAGTTGTCTGCCTTTCTTAAAGAAAGAAAAACCCACCGTTAGAAACTTGACACAATTCTAATGACGTACAGTTTGCCTGATTTTTTATTGTGTAACATTCATGTGAGACTCGCAGGAATGGTCCAAGTGGTAAAATTACGATGAGAATGAATTTGGCGAGGGTTGAACGGTGGTGCCACATTGGCTGTGGGGATGGAGATCTGCAGATACATTGAAACACACAGCTTACCCCTCCCACTGAGCCTCCAGACCTCCCAGCCTCACCACTTTTTCCCTCGGACCCCTTAAATGTGGTAGGAGAGTGAGTTTGCTGTGTTATTCACGTCTCAGGTTCTCCACAAAGGCTGTTGAGTGCTGGCCAGCTCTCCTTCACCCTCCGGGCACTGCCCTTTTCATTTACGATACTGTTAGGAGACTCGTGAACTCCAGATGTGGTTTTTATGGCCTGGAAACTTCTCTATCAGAAACAAATCTGAATTGCCCCCACCGATGCATTTCTCATGTGCTGCCGAGTGACAGATGGCAAAGGTGCTGCTCTCCTCCCTCGCTCTCTCCGCTTGTGACCTACAAAATTCAGAGTTTGTTGAGGGTTGGATTCAGAACCAACATCTTCCCTTAGAAATTGTAAATGTAATCATTTTTTTGTCTTATCAATAAACTTGGTAATACTTTGTCTTAGTCTGTTCGAGCTGCCATAACAAAAATACCATAGACTGATAGACTGAGTGGCTTACACGACAGACGTTTATTTCTCACAGCTCTAGAGGCTGGGATGTCCAAGTTCAAGATTCAGAGTCTGGTGAGGGTTCTCTTCCTGGCTTGCAGGCAGCCTTCTTCTCACTGTGTCCTCACATGGTGGAAGAGACAGGATGCCTCTGGGGTCTCTTTTATAAGAGCCCCGACTCCATCACCTCTCATAGGCCCTACCTTTTGATGCCATCACATTTATGAATATTGGGAAGTGATACAAACATTCAGTCTATAACATACCTTATACCTTTTCAAAATTCTGTTATACATTATATAGTGCTTTATTATTTCCAATAATTTTGACATTTGTTTAACTCATTTTACATTTATAGCCTCTTCATGAAATCAGTAGAATAAGTCATATTGGCCCCATTTTTTTAAATGCAGAAACTGAGTAAATCTCATGAAAATCTCTGGATCTCAGAGTCACACAGCTAGTAAGTGGAAATTAGGTCATAAATCTTAAAATCACAATTTCCTCTGCTAGTTTTATTTTATTTTATTATTATTATTATTATTATTTGCTATTGTTTGCTTTCATTTTATAGGGCATCATTCAGTACAAAAGCCAAGGTTATTGTGGTAGGCAAATATTTCCAGTCGAGTAACTTAGGGACATGGGGTAGGGCAGAGAATAAAGCCACATCTGTGCTGTAAAGGGGAGAGAGGCATTGGAAAGGTGGAGGCCTGTGGCGGTTTGAGCTGGCCAAGTTGATTTTATAGCCTTGTGACTTTTTAATGCTGTAGCAATAAACATTTTTGCCCATATCATGGCAAATTTTATGTTTCTCAAACTAATTAAAGTAGATTCTATTTAGTACCAGTGATTCACAAATTGAACTCAAACTCATACCCTGATTGGACATAGTGGTGTTTAAAAATAATTCTTAGGTGTTTAGAGGACAGTCCACTTACCTTTCCACCACCTGCTTAGGACAGAAATCTTTGAGATTTGTCCTTCTCTAAAAAGGGTAATGTCTGTTCTCTGTCCAGAAGCACCTATGTGTGGGGATGTCCTTGGGCAGAACAAATGCTCTTTGTGTCCAAGGAAGCTAGCTCCGCTTCCCACTGCCCTGCAGGAGCAGTGACCTGCGCTGGGGTTGTGGGCACTAGTCCAGGGGAAGCCAAATGGGTATGCTGACTGGGTGACTCTTCCCCGCTACAGCTCCCAGGGGTAGCTGCTGTCCTTTACGGTCACTGCTAAAGATAAGGGGCAGAAACTTACAAAACACAGTAGATAGAAAAGTAAATTAAAGGAGAATAAATAAGGTCCTTCACCCCATATTCCTTTGCCTCAGGAAAGAATGCACTTACTGCTGATGTAACTGTTGGCAGTCAGTGTGGGTGAGACCTGGAGAGCCTGCCCTGACCATCTCTTCAGTATTATTACTTAGGTTTCAATATTACACTTCCAGAAATTTGATTATGTCAAGAATCCCTTAATCCCCTGCCTAGGCATTTTCAGATCTACAGACACTTCAATTTATATTGAAAACACATTATAAAGATAGTAGCAGCCAAAGTGCGAACTTTTAATTATCTTCTATGATCCCAAGTAATAATGTTTCGGTAACATATCAGAGATGCATAAAACATAAGGATACTTCAATTTATTTGTGTATGGAAGATGACTTAAAAGCATGAAAGAACTCTTTCTGTGCATAGCAAAAGATGGTTTGCTTCCCCAAAGCTCCCAATTTTGCTGCTTCTATTCAAGTGACCTGGCATGAGGGAAAGGGGAGGAGATCAGCTCTCAGAGAAGGGTGCAAATGAGCTGGGGAGGGCAGGCACCCTGAAGGTGTCTGCTACAGATGCAGTCACTTTTCAGGAATGAACCTCAACTGGATGAGTATACGTTTAATTTATTGTGTCGTCATTGTCAAATGCAGTGAATATATCCTGGACCTGCTAGAAAGTGGAAGAGAGAAGTTTCTAGTGTTTGCACACCATAAGGTGGTTCTGGATGCAATTACTAAAGTGCTTGAGAAAAAGGTAAGCTCCCTTTAAAGTTTCACGTGGATGCTTTTGATTGTTTGTGTGTCAGCTGCAAAGTTGTTCTGAGCAGGCTGAGGTCAAAGAAGTGAGATGATGGTTTCCAGAAACATTGCTAAAGACTTTCTGAAGAACGCTTCTTGCTTGCAAAGCCACACTGAGATCAGAGTATTTATCCAGCAGTGTCATTTAACTTCCTCCGTGCTCTCTACACATAGCCCAGGAATCTTGCTTTGGGAACCTCTCTCAGTGGGTCGTCCATGATCCTGTGTAGATACTTTGAAAATTAGCAAGAGAAGAGAGTAGAAATTGTTCTTCTGTATGGAGACAAGTATTTATATGAATAGCCCATTCACTTTCCTCTTTTTGTTCCCCTAATTACTGTCAAAGTGGCTTATTAATTGTACATGGCCATGCCCAAACTTCAGTACAGGGTTACATGGTCCTTATTAAATTGAGTGAAAAATATCTACAAGGATTTCCTAGGAAGTTCATTAAACTAAACACATCATATTTTCACCTCCTTTTTCATTTTTGGTTAAATTTAGGACCATATATTACCTTTTGTTGTCCATCATGTTTTACATTTATGTAATATTTCAAATATACAGAAGAGTATAGGAAAAAAAATCCATGTATCCCCCATCCAGATTTAATAAGCGAGAAGTGTTGCTGTATTTATTTCAGTTTATTTTTTAAGCCATAAAAATAGTACTCCTTTAATAAATCCCCCTTCTTCCTCCCCAGATATAACCACTATACTGAAACCTTTCCCTCCACATCATCATACTTTATGAATCCATAAACAGTAGTGATCTCCTTTCATATACTTTTTAATTTACATAAATGTAATTCACTTCTGCAGCGTTACCAGTTTATCCACTATAACTGCTAAGTAGAATCTCCTTGGAGGGCTATGCCACAGTTTATCCATTCCCCTGCTGATGAGTGAAGAATTTTATTTGCAGTTTTTGCTACTATGTGCATAGTTTTGTGTATGTATATATGTACATGTACATAAATAGGTGTGCCGTGCGCACGCGCGTGTGTGTGTGTGTGTGTGTGTGTGTGTATGTGCGTGCATGTGCACTTGGGCATAGTCAGGCAAGATCTTGCATGATCACTGGATAGGCTCATCTTCAACTCTACTTGGTATTCTCAAATAGCTCTTCAAAGTAGTTATTCAAGCATTGAGGATTCCTGTTGATCTGTGAGTTCAGCAACACAGTATTAACCAGACGTTTTACTTTTGCCAATCTATTGAGATGAAATCTCATTTCATTTTTATCTTAATTTGATTTCCCTGACTACCAGTAAAAGATGGATCTTTTTATGTATTCATTGGTCATTTCAGTCTCCTCTATGAATTTTCTGTTTGTGTCCTTTGCCTTTTTTTTTTTGTTGGGTTGTCTTTTTCTTATTGATTTTGAAATATTCTTTATAAATTTTGAGTATTAATCCTGTATCAGTCATGTTTTTATCTTTTCACTTTAGTTTCTATTGAACAAAAATTAAAATTTTTTATTTTAATATTTAATTGTAATATATTTCAAGTTTATTAATTTTTTTTATATGGGTTTTAATTTTATGACTGGTTTAAGAAGCCTTTTCATAGTTCTTAAAGATTGTCTCCTCTATTTTTTTTTCTGAAAATTTTAGAAGTGGATCCTTAATCTACCTGGGTTTGAATTTTGGATATGATGTGATGCAGGAATCCAACTAATAGAATTCAAAGCTATAATCCTTGGAAAGGAAAATCCAGAACCATGACTATTTTTATGAAATGCAAGACAATTAATGGGAAAACTATTAGAATGCGTGAGTTTAGTAAGGTGCCTGGATTCTAAATAAATAAACTAAAATAAATTGCTTTTTTTTCATGTACAAGTTAATGTAATAGGGAAAAGATAAGTTTGCAACAACAAAAGATATAAATTACCTAATAATAATCTTACCAAAAGGAAGTATAGAAGCTATTGAAAAAGACACTGCCATGCTCCTCTGTGAAAAGACTAAAAAGTGTAAAAATGCCTGTCTTTCTAAAATTAATTAATTGTAGGTTTAATTCAATTATAAAAATTCCAACTGGATTTAAGGAAACTTTATACTGTTATTACAAAGGATGTCTCAAAAAATAAGCAGAAGCAATATCTAAGACAATTTTTAAAAGAAGAGCAATATTGAGACTTGTCCTTACAGATATTAAAATCTCTTATAAAATTCAGTCATGTTGGTTGAAGAACTGGTGGCCATATGGGTGGAACAGAATGGATAGCCCCGTGGTATAAATTAAAAACAAATATCTGATCAAGGAAATGTTACAAAATCAGCTTTAATTTATTCAGCAAAGAAAGTTTTGGCAATCGGGGGGAAATTTAAATGTAACTTCACTTCACTCTTTAGTGTATTAAATTCCAGATTAATCAAGAGTCTTTGAAACCATAAAGTAGTAAAAGAAAATATAGATGAGCATGTATCTGATCACTGGATGGGGGGTGGGGGAGGGAGGATAGCTTTCTAAAGCATAAAAACAATGAAAGAGATTACAAAGAAAAAAATTTATTCAAATTACCTGAAAAATGGATCCAGTTTTTCACACATATACACACTGGTTAAATCATGGTTCTTTTACACATTTGGTACTTTTTTTTTTCAGGGTAATTTGGCACTAATTTTTCCAAACTCCTCTTCTAGGAATTTATCCTAAGGAAATAAGCAGACCTATCAAAGTTTTTTGTATAAGAATACAAGTCATGTTGTTATTTATAATATTGAATAATTAGAAACCTAAATGTTCATCAGTAGGTGAACCGTCAAGTAATAGTCCATTCAGCCATAAAAAATAGTGATGAAGATCAGTGGTTCTT
Organism: Macroglossus sobrinus; assembly: GCA_004027375.1. Lineage (NCBI taxonomy): Eukaryota > Metazoa > Chordata > Mammalia > Chiroptera > Pteropodidae > Macroglossus > Macroglossus sobrinus. The sequence continues at coordinate 224,646 of PVKZ01002433.1, forward strand.
AACTCTGTGGAGATCACTGGACCTTTTAAGAATCTGAAATACAAAAAAAAAAAAAAAAAAAAAAAAAGGAACTTTACTAGTAATCAATTAAAACAAGATATTTTTTAATCCTATCAAATCAGCAGAAGTTTTAAAGATGTGCCATGCTCACTATTAATAACAGTACAGTGAGCTGGACGTGCTCATATGTTACTTATAGTCAAGTAATATCAGGAGCCTTAAATTTTTCCTTTTTACCATATAGTACTTCGATTTTTAGTAGTCTAAAGAAATAACCAAATGTGGGCAAAGAACTATGAACAGGTTTATTTTAAACCATCCTTTAAAATTTTTTCTTTTAACATCTCTATTGAGATATAATTCCCATATATTTAAACTATGAGTTGGTAAGAATCAAAATAGTGAACTATCTGACCACCCCGGAAGTTTCCTCACGCCATATGTAACCCCTCCTGTTTCTCCCAGCTTTCCCATCTCCAGGCCACCATGTATCTACTCTCTGGCACTATAGTTTAAATTATAATTTTAGAGCTTTATATATGTGGACTCATACATACATGTAGTCTTTATGTATGTAGTTTTTTAAAAATATGATTTCTTTCAACACATTTTGAGATGCATACATGTTATTACATGTATCAATAGGTCATTCTTTTTAATTGCTGAGTAATATTCCAGTGTCTACATAGATCACAATTTTTTATCCTTCCACCCATTGATGCACATGTGCCAACTCATGTTTTTTCAGTGAAAATTAGAAACACCCCAAATGTGAAGAAATAGATGAATGGTTAAATTATACTATTCCCACATGATGAAATATTGTACAGCTGTGAAAAATCATGTTTTAGAAAACTTTTTAATAATATAGTTTATTTACAATATAATGGTTATTGGAGAAAAGCAGGATATAAAACTTTAAAAGCTATAGCATACATTGAGAAAAGAGTGACAGGAAAAAATAGATTGGTAATAGTGCCAATATTTTTATTTTTCTTATAATGTTTGTCTTTATCATTAGGAAAAATTTGACTAAATAACCCTTAAAAGAAAATAAGCTAAACTAAACATGCAGCTACCATACAACCCAGCAGCTGTCTCCTGGCATTTACCTCAGAGGAATGAAAACTTATGTTCACATAGAAGCCTGTACACAGATGTTCATGGCAGCTTTATTTATCATAGCCCCCAAAATGGACCAACCCAGGCATCCTTCCAAAAGGGAATGGCTAAACTGTGGTACATACAAACCATGGAATACTACTCAGGGAGAAAAAGGAATGAGCCACTGATATACATGCAGTGACTTAGGTGAATCTCAGGGAATGATGCTGAATAAAAAAAGGCCATCCCAAAAGGTTGCACACTGTATGACTCCATTTATGCGACTTTTTAAAAATTAAACATTTTTAGAAATCTACATTAGTAGGGATTGGTCAGGGTGGGTATAGCAGGAGGGAGGTGGACACGGTTATAAGGACCACGAAAAGATTTTTGTAGTGTTAGAACTGTCCAGTATCTTGACTGCAAAGGCAGATATATGAAAACCCACATGGGCAATGAAATTGTATAGAATAAACACAGGAGTTTAAGTAACACTGGGGAAATCAAAATAAGATCATTGTATCAAAATAAAAATAAGTGCATTGTATCAAAGTCACTGGTTGTGATTTTATACTGTAATATACAAATATTACTATTGTGGATAACTGGGCAAAATATACAAGCAATCTCTGTGTTATTGCCTAAACTGTTTGTGAATCTACAATGATCTCAACACAAATTTCAATTTGAAAGAAAAAGATGAGACAGGAAGCTCCAAAGCAGTATGAAATGGTATACTTGATGCTCTGGCTGCATTTGAGCTAGAGCAGCAGTGTGGTCCTGTCCTTGGAGCCATGGCCAGTCCCAGGGCA